>JAYJME010003421.1:0-12118 GCA_036873775.1 Costaria costata | reverse complement strand
CCCCCCCCCCCCCCCCCCCCCCCCCCCCCCCCCCCCCCCCCCAAGGCGGTGAATCGTTCCAGTGGAAGACGATTAAAAACGGGCTGTATAATACGAAGCGTGATTAGTTGGCTTGGATTAGGGTTCTAAGAGAAAAGGGCTGAAAGGGCTGGTATGTAATACGTACCACGTCGCTTACCGCTGTGTCGCTGTCCCTGTACTGCTGTGTCGTTGCTGCTGTATCACTGCTGCTGTATCACTGCTGCTGTGTCGCTGTTGCTGTGTCACTGCTGTTGACGACCGTTCCACTTGGCGACGATTGAAAAGAGGCTGTATTAATATGCCGCTTGGCTTAGCGTTCTCGAGAAAAATGGTTGAAAATGGCTGGTATACCCGCTTTACTGTGTCACTTGATACTGTCGCTGTACTACTGTGTCACTGTCATTGTGCTACTGTTGCTGTCACTGTAATGTGTGACGGTCACTGCACTTCTGTGTCACTGTACTGATGTGCCACTGTACTACTCTGTGTCAGTTTACTGCTGCTGTGTCACTGAGTTGTCACGTACTCACTGCTGTGTCCACTGCTGTCGACGCTTTTTTCTTCTTTCTTTTTTAGCCAAGCTGTTCGTGGACGCGTTGGACAAGTTCTTTGTGGGGCAGCAGCGGGAAGAGCCGCTGCTGAAGGCGATCGCTGAGAACCTGTCGGAGATCGAGGAGGACGAGCGGAGGGCGGAGGAGAAGCACAACAAGTTCCGCGTCTTCGCCAAGGAGAGCGGTTCCACCAAGTGAGCATGAGCAGGCCTAGCAGCAGGCCTAGCCTAGCCCTCTTGGGACTTGAGAGCTTGAGTGGGGGAAAATTGATTAAATATCATGACTATTGCAGCATGGACCTCACGAAGCAACGCAGGGTGCTTGGGCCTCACGAAGAAACGTAGGCTGCTATTGATAGGACCTCGAGAAGCAACGCAGGCTGCTATTGCACGAGCCCACGAAGCAAGGCAGGCTGCTGTGTAGGACATGACAAGGCAAGGCAGGCTGCCAGGGTTATAGAGGTGGTACAGTTTTTAATTTCCGAACCACAAATCCGGACTACCACTCTGTCCGGATTGTAAGAGGGCCGTTTGGTTAGTTATATGACGATGCTTACGTTTCCAGATATAATGGTACAGTCCAAGGAGTCGCACGGCACGAGCGCGGCATGATACTAACCGAACTGCTACGTGCCCACACTAACACACACATCGGACAGATCAGCTCCCCGTTCATGATCTGTGTTCGTTCAGGGCAGACAGATCCCAGGTCTATATAATCTGCATGGCCTAGATCATGTTGCTGGGTGTAGAGCTGTACGATCTGCATGATCTACGTATCACATCTTTCTTGGGTTGGATATGTACTACACAGATCCTGCGCAACATGCCGTAACGACAGGTACATGATCTAGATGATGTAGTTCCATGATCTAGATCGTGATCTGTCCGATGGTTGAAATAGGAATACTGGTGCTACGGTATTGTAGCAACTTTCACTACCGCGTTTTTAGGGCACTTCGGCGAGGGACTCATTTACCTCCTTCGATTGTTGTTTTGTTTTGTTTCGCGCAGCATAACAAAATATCTCACAAGGTGGTGGTGGATATCGCGAGATCCACAGTAAAAGCTTACGAGCTTTTCGAGCTTTTGCAAGTACAAATAAGTCGGGTACGAGTCACTTCTTCCGAGCGGTACCGATCGCCTGAAGAGAAAGGACCTAAACGTGTCGCCTGTAAGATGGTTGAGGAGGCCACACCAGTCAGATGGTTGACAAGGCCACACACACCAGTCAGATCGTTGACAAGACCACACCAGCCAGATGGTTGAAAATGCCTTACCAGTCAGGTATTTGACAAGGCCAGACCAGTCAGATGGTTGAGATTGCCACGCCAGTCAGATGGTTGTGGTAAGGCCAACAGGGATATAACCCCTTTAATACTGCACTGTGCAGAAACACGTCTGAACTCTAATCCCAAGAAATCTGTCCCCGAAACTGGGGTATAGTCCTAAAAGGGTTAAGGAAAAAAGGGTAACACCTTTTCGACTGCACCCACATTTTGGGGGACAACCTAATTGGCCCGAAAACATTTTCCAGCCTGAAGAATTTTCCCGGGCACCGGTTCCTCTAGACGCGACCAATAACCTCTCGTGTAGTAAGTAACAATCCCTAACTTGTCTGGCTCGTTTGTTGTTCACACACTGTCATCTTTACCGATTGGTCCTTACTCGTGTATAGGACGAAGCAGCGACCCCTGGTGTTAAAACCCTTTGTTTGTGGCGCGTTTTTGGTTTTTGGTGCTTGTCACGTGTTATCGCTGACCCCAGATACAAGGACCTCCTGCCGAAGAACATCGCGACAGAGATCGTCTGCAAGTTCCGACTGCTGCCTGGGAACAAGGTTTCCGCGATACAGAGAGGCGTCGTCAAGCGGATGGATAAGGTGTGGTTTGGTCTCGGCGTTAAGATACACCAGCAGGCGGCGCACGGTCAGGGCCATTTTTTTTCTACCCTTGGGTCCAGTGCATTAGTTAGCTGTTGCGCTGTTGCGCTGGTGCGATTTTCGAGCCGGAATTGCGGTTTTGCGCAACAGGCGCCGGAAGGCGTGTTGCGCTGGGTTTTGGGCAGCGCAAGTTTGTTCGCTGCAGAGGAAACACATTTGCGTGCGTCTGTTTCCCCGGAGGCGACGGAGTTGTTGAGACACCTTTCTACTTTCGCTGTAAACATTTTGGACATCTAAACGCACTTTATCAGGTGGTTTTCGGGCATATATTCACGCATATATCGGGGGGTTTTGCCTCGGGCGGTCCCTGCGCGGAGGGCCGGCTGCGCGTAACACGCCTTCAGGCTACTGTTGCGCTTCGCCAGAGCCCTAATTGATGCCCTAGTTGGGTCTTCAATTTCGGCTGTAGTTGCTGTTGCTGCTGCTGCTGCTGTGTTGTGTGTTTTGTCTTGACGTGAACCCCTTCCGACACACACCTACACACTCGCTACCTCTCACGTGCTCTGCAGTACTGTCGTCAAAAATTGATTTTGACGGCAGACCTCTTGCGACCAGTGCAACACATGCAAACACCAGACACACTCCCTACTGATCGTGTGTATCCCCCCCCCTCCTCTGCAGTCCACCCTTCATGCGAATCGCCCACCACCTCACGTCGATTCGCGCTTGGTGCTAGCAATGTCTGGCTGGTCTGTGAAAACCCGACGTGTTCCGTCCCGGCATAGTAGGAATGCGAGGGTCTATGGTCATTTGACTACGGCCGTGCATGATATGAGTACACCCCCCCCCCTCTACTCTACCGTACCCTACCCGACCTCCCTTATCCTAGGCTACCCTACCCTGCCCTGCCCTGCCCTGCCCTACCTTGCCCTACTCCAATCTACCTTACCTTACCTTACCCTACCCTACCCTACCCTACCCTACCTATCATCCCCTCCCTCTCGCCATCTATCCTCGTCGCCATGTGACTATCCGACAGGGAGAGCTGCCACCGCTAGCGGAAGTTGAGGAGATTTTGGTGTTCGTGGAGAAAGTAGGCGTTGATGTGATGGCGTTAGACGGGGGCTTTGTCGCTCCCGACCTCTCAGGCGTGGAGACGACCGCTGGCGCGGCTAAGCCGTGACGTCTGTGCAAAGTCTGTCTAGTACCAAGCGCGTTGGTTTTGAGGCGCAGGAGGGACTCAGGCAATCGCAAGCAGGGGGGGGTGGCGTTGAGCGTTGAGCTTTTCGTATTTTAAGTATTTTTTTATGGTATGATAGTTGGACCGAGGAGCGAAGAATGCACACATCGTAGCACCATGGATACCCACTTAGGCTGTTTCCTGTGCGGATCAGATGTTGAACTTCAGATTTTGACCAGATAGGATTTTCAGTGGTGTAGTTCGCAAATCGAAACAGTCGTCTTATACGTACGAAATCGGATTTATTTGCAGTTGGGTGGGCGTTCGTCCAGAGATTCGAGCAAACGCCGACCGACTGTTAACAGTTGTGGTCTGGCGCCTCGAAGAGACGCGCCGAGTCTGGGCGTCGGATCCAAGCGTCCGAGCCGACGCTGATCGCCTCTAGTCTGGCGGCGAAGAGGCGTTCGGAGTGCGCCCAATCTGTCTTGGTATTTTGTATTTTGACACAATCCAGCATCCGAGCCCAGCACGCTGACTGTGACTGCTGCTGTAGTCTACCAGTGCGTATTCACGGAGAGGCGCGCGCCGAGTTCGTTTCTCGTGGTATCTAGGCCCGAGCCCACGCCAGCCGACTCCTGTAGTCTGGCCGCGGAGAGACGCCCCAACCGCCGACTGCGCGTCGGGCGCGAAGCAACGTCGCTGTGTCGCCATCCAACTAATTGATCGTTCTGCTGCTTGCTGCTTGCATGGATAACATCTTAAATTTAGAGTCAATGCCATTTTTCGATTTGAAAATCTGATGGCCCAGGTCGTCGGATGCTGGGCCGAAATCTGACGACTTGGGCTATCGTATTATCAAATAGAAAAAAATCCGATCTGATTTTGCATATTCGGACTGCATAAGCAGATGCTTTCATTTTTGGGTTCGAATAAGATAAATCTGAAGCTCGAAATCGCACAGCATAGGAAACGTCACAAGGATCTAGATAGTTCAGGGCTGATAGATTCCTGATCTGTATGATCTAGGATAGCTCACGTTGCCGGGTGGGAGCCGTATAGTGTCTGCAAGACCTAGCATGTTGCCCGGGTTGGATCTGTTCCATGCAGATCCTGCACAACATCTCATAACGACAGGTTAGGATCTAGATGATCTAGATCATGATATGGCCGATGTGCGGAAGGATGTTCAGAAACCACAGTATGACAATGCACAACTCCAGTTTTTCTATTGGTCAACATTTGATTGCAGAAGACGTAAGATTGGTTGACAATCCCGACAAGGCACTCTGTATTGGGACAGAAATACTACAGAAGGGACCTACTATTGCAGTATTACGGGGGACCACAGTAAATAGGACCGAATAGTGTTAGCAAAAATAGGGAAATCTATAGGTTTTGGTGTCTACAGTATTAATAGTAGGATCTATTGCGTCTATAGTAGGTCCTACTAACTATGGACTCAAATATTGTTAGCAAAAATAGGGAAATATATAGGTTTTGGTGTCTAGAGTAGGTCCTATGGTGTCGTTTTGGTGTCCACAGTAGGTCCTATTGTGTCTAGAGTAGGTCCTATTTATTAACTATGGTCCTCTGTAATAGTACCTCTCCAGCGATTCAGTTGGATCGAGGAGGCGGCCGGCGACAGAACAGCGAATACTGTCCAGAAACACTGACACCTGGTATGTACAAACATCAGTGTTCCGATTGGTCAACGTTTGATTGAAGCAGCAATATGATTGGTCGGATACCCTTGACGTTTCCCCGTTTCCCTCTATACGCAGACGGAAACGGAAACGGAAACGCACAAGGGAGCTACCTGGTACGTGTTAATACTTCTCCAGCGAGTGCAGGGGGGCTTAGCGAAGACGGCTTGTCTCTGTCTTAGCTTCCCCTGCTCGTGGCCGCAACATCGAGGCTGACGTCCCGCCGATACTTGCAATCTTGTCGTGAGCAATGCTTGCTCGGCGTGGACTGAAAATGAAAAGGTGGTTCGAAAAAAAAAAGTTTAAAAGCGGCTTGTTTCAAAAGTGAACAGCAGTGGCGGTGCCTCTATAGTGCTGGGATATGCCAGCCGGAAATACCGGCACTATAGCGGCAACCGGCACTACGCCGCAAAATTACGACTATCTTTCCGACGGAAATTCTTGAGGAGAAAACAAAATTGGTGCAGACAGTCTAACTAAATGTAGATACATGTCGAGACGACGACTGCTTCTCAGCAGCATTAAGTAATGTATACCAGGTAGTAGATAAAGATACGTACGTTACATTGATAAATGCTGCTGTGCAGTAATCGTCGTCTTGACATCGCATTGGATCTTCACACCTCAGTCGGCTTTAGTTCTCCAGGAGTCTCGAAAACTGAAAAAAACAAATCATGCCCGCGAAACCCCTGCCGTACAGTGTTGCCCGATGTGTGAACCAAACTTTGATTTCATTTTTTTATGTTGTAATGTTTTGCAGTCTAAAACGCTGAGTTGAACGCAGTAAGGTGCAGATAATCTGTCGTCGGCGACAGCTACGATGCGTTTAGCAGTGGCCCCGCCACCGGTGGGACGCGGAAGAAGGATAACTACTCGTGGAGAGACGAGTGCGGGGACGGAGGGACCAGCCTCCACACAGAGAGGGCTCCAAAAACAGGCTTCACGAAGGTCGGTGCCGGAGAGGGGTAGGAGCGGACCCCTTTCGCCGCCAGGCATCCAGGTTCGGCGGGGTCGGGCATCATCAGGGCATAGGCCTTCGCCGTGGCAACGGGCGCGGTCAAGGCACCATTCGACATCGCCTTCTGGAAGGGGAATCATCACCTCTCTGCCCCTATCCCAGCTGGGGATCCTAGGGCGCCGACAACGGTCTGCTTCCTCTCTGCCAAGGGGATGGGTACTCCCGCATCAGCGGCACCGGGTCACCTGCGCCGATGACACCCAGAGCCGAACGGCACTGACGCACCGAGGGGGGGCGCCAGGCGTCCGAGTCCACCACCCGCAGTCGATATCGATGAGAGGTACAAACGTTCCCCCTTTGCCCCATATCATCGGCGTTCGGCGGGGTAGGGCAGCATCAGGTTATCAGCCCTCGCCCCGACCAAATCCACGGCCGAGGTACCGTCCCCCATCGCGTTCTGGATGCAGTAACATAGCCGCTCCGCCCCCGCTGTCTGGGATCTTAGGGAAAAGCCGATGGTCTACTTCTCCATCAGGGGCATCGGTGCGCCCGCACCAGCGACTTCAGTTTACCACAGCCAAAAACGCACTGAGCCGGGAGGCTCTGATTCCTCGCGGAGGGGCGCTAGCCGTCCAGGCCCATCGCTCGCAGCCGTCAAGAAGGGTGTTTACTCTCTCCGAAGTTATGGTCAGTGCTCGAGCGTGGAGTAACAGAGAAGATAGGGGGTGGTCCGCGATTGGTAGCGGACTCTCAGGGCGGAAACGGGTCTTGTGGGAGTCACGGTTTGTCAAGCACCGCTCAGTGCGCCGGGAGGGGAACCACACGGCGACGGAGAGGATGTGCCCCGGTCTCGCTACTCACGGCCGGGTCTCAGCACGTTGTTGGATTCACTGGAGACGTTGATGGATGTCGGGGAAGGAGTTCGATTCCTTCCCGTGCCAGGCAGGATTGCGCAGGCAAGACAACGCCCACTGAGAACCAAAGGGCGAGCAGTGGATCTTCCCAACCCCCTCCGGTGACAAGGGGGGCAGTCCTGGGGTCTCATAATTCTCGCCGTGCAGGTTGAAGCTTCGCCCAGTCTGAGATTTTTGAGGGGATCCATACCCAAGAGGAATCAGCAAGGATACTGCCCCCCCTGGTTCACGACCGTGCTCATAATATAGTGAGGCGTTCTCCCCAAAAGCCGCCGGGTGCGGCATGGGACTCTCGAGACTCGAATCCTGGATCGCAAGATGCCCGTCGTGGAGCGAGCAGCTCTTCCCGGAGGAGGCTTTTAGCGGGGGGCACGTCTGCGAGGAGGCAGCAGGGGTGACGTCGCGCTCCTTGCAGGTGGCGGTGCTCGAAGGTGGGTAAGTTTTCTACCCCGCTACTGCCGGGCGCGGCACCCGACTCCGGAACTTAAACCTGATGTCTCAAGACGCTCGTCTTGCAGCGGGAAGCACTGTTCGGGGGGGGGGCTTGAGGAGACCCACACCTGCGAGGAGTCAGCATGGGTACAGGGCAGCTCTCCACGGCGGTGAAGCTCATACCAGCTTAAGGCCTCGTCCCCCGCTACGGCTGGGTGCGGTACGGGGCGCTCAGGACTCAAGAGCGGTCTTCCCCACCCCACGTCAGGGAGATACAGGTAGCCAGCGATAGCATAGTCACAATGGTCCTATCTATGGAGGTAAAACTCGCTCAGGGGGGGCAGGAGGATTACGCACCCAGAAGTGAGAGAGCTGGGGTGGGGGCGAGAGGAGTGAGACAGCACCCACTGAGAATGGAAGGGGGGACGGTGGACTCGGAAGCTGCTCCCAGCCAGGGATTTTGAGAGGATCCACAACGGAGAGGCGCCAGCAGGGGTACTGGCCGCTCTTCGTCAACGACGGTGCTCATTCCAGGATAAGGTCTTATCCGCAGATGTCGCCGGATACGGCATCGGGCTCTCGGGACGCGTCTCAAGATGCCCGTCGTGGAGCGAGCATCTCTGCCCGGAGGGGGCGTATGAGGGGGAGAACGCTTGCGAGAAGACATCAAGGGCACAGCACGCTTCTCGCCGGCGGCGGTGCTCAATATGGGGTAAGGTCGCTTCCCCCGCTACTGCCGGGTGCGGTATCAGGATCACGGGACAGGAGTCCGATGTCTTACGCTCGCCTTGCAGCGGGGAGCCCTGTCCAGAGGGGAGCCTTGGGTGGACCCACACGTGCGAGGATTCAGCAAGATTACAGGGCACCCCTCCGCGGTGGTTTAGCTTACACCTGGACAGGGCTTCCTCCCCCACTGCCGCCGGGTGCTGCACGGGGCGTTCGGGACTCAAGAGCGGTCTCTCCCACCCCCCGTCAGGGAGCAACAGGTAGTTCGCGACAACAAAGACACCGTAGGGCTATGCCAGTAGAACCCGTTCAGGGGGAGGTACCTCAGGAGGACAACGCACACCCAGAAGGGAGAGAGCTGGGGTGGAAGCGAGAGGGGGCCTTCGCCCACCCGATAGCGGTACCACGTCTGGCAGAGGTCCCCACGAGACGGCGGCACCAATCGGACCGTCCACAGGGGCGGGGACAGTAACAGGCGAACGGCGGCGGGTCGCGACGAGGGTGCCTGCGGGGGATCTTATATCCACCAGGATAAGAGCGCGCACCCGGATAGCTGCGTTGGCCGGAGCGCAATCATTGGATGGAAGGGAAGGAAGGAAAATTCCCACCGAGCCGCTTCACGGAACCTCCCTTCAGTAGCCGACAATATCGCGGTTAACGTCATCGACAACACGTGTGGAGCCCGTACCGTCCCCGCTGGAACATCTCCAGATACGCGCCGTTCACCACAGCGGGTACGGGCAACCATGCAACCGCCGGCGGCAACGAGTCCGGAGCCGCCCTTGACGGCTTCCCTTCCGCTTGTGGGGTCAAGGGTACCTGTAATAGAATGTTCGCCGCCGCCGCCACCGCTGCCTTCGCGGCTGCCGGTAGCTGCCCGCCCCTCAACAAGGACATCACTCTTGACGATGGGTATGGTCCTTGCACTCGAACCGTCAACGCAGTCAGCGGCTAGGTGGGCACAGCTGTCGCCATCAAGAACGTCACAGCCGACGTTCGCTTTGACGACGGGTGGTGGGAGCTCGGCACCCTTGCCGACGGCCGAACCACCGCCATCGCCACCATGGCCGCCACCGCAGGCGCCAGCAGAAAGAGGGCAGCTCCAGGAGGAGACTTTGGGAGACTGCTGCGTGTGTGGCCTAAGAGGCTCCGATGGTATATCTGGGGATCTGCCCTCACCGACTCCATCTGCCACGCTACGCCACACTCCGAGTCAGAGCGGGGACCGACTTGCGTTGCCCGGCTTGTCGGGCGACCATGTCAGTTGGCGAGGCCGACAGGATGGCGTCCCCGTCAGCACACCGACGACGTTATGGCAGAGGCACTATTACCGGGGACCATCTGTATATATAATTCCCAATCTAGGAGGCCGTAGGCCGTAGACCGTAGGCCGTCCGGTGTCCGTCGAAAGGTCCTGGGTACACAAATTCCAAGGTAAAAAAGTCCCACCAACTGCAAGATTCAAAAAAGCCGTAGGCCGTAGGTCGACCGGTGTCCGGTGTCCGGTGTCCGTTAAATTCAAGTTTAATGATTACTAGGGAATGAGCGGCCCTCCCGCCCCCACGGCGGTAGGGCCACAATGGAGGCATGCTGAGGACCTGGAGAACAAGTAAAGTGTGTTTCGAAGAAAATGTCGGGGGAATAATTCCTCTGTGTAATAAGTCTGTGCAGTTATGCGCGCTGAATCGTTTGGGTACTCTCATGTTAACATTAATCCTTTAGGTGGGAGCGTTAGAAAGACAACACGCAGGGCTAGTCCATGAAAAAAAAAAATAAATCGGAGTTGGTCTTCTAACACCAAAATTCTGTCCAAATATACCCCATTCTGGCACTTTTTGATCGATTTAGCCCCAATATTGGCCGATGTCGGACGTTTTCGCGTCGATCAGTAGCGATTACCTGACTACAAATTGTTACGTTAAAGCGTGTATGCGCTAACTTCACGTCTTGTCCAAAATCAATTATGGTTGTTTTGAGATTTTCGCATTTTTTTACATTTTTTCCACATTTTTCCTGTTCCCGGGTCTCCCAAGTTTACTGGGAAAAGGAGATAGGGCCAAATGGCCGTTTTTGGGCCGCCCTACCTTCTTGCAGCCGTGCGGCTGCATGGTTGAAGTACCCACTGCATGAAAAACACAATGTTCTTGCCTAAAAAACGCCGAGGAATGCAATAAAAAAGTCAAAAATCGAATCGGACACCGTTAAGGACTCGTACAAACATAACTGCACAGACTTACGATACAGAGGAAGTATACCATTAAAGCGTTTCTCGGGATAATAGATGAACAACCGTCGCCGATGACGGTACACACCCGGCGGCAAAAAACGTCAGTGTCTCAACGTAGGCTCATAGAAGTCTAGTTGGACCGCCGGGTCCGATCGTGGTACGTTAGTGTGTCTCTCTATTTCGCCTGTGACCGGGCAGAATTGTTTTGAAATGTGGTGTAGAGATACGTAACTGCACGCAGAAAGAAGCTTGCCAAACTTCGTAGTAAAAACGCGTCGGGTTGGTTTGGTTTGATTTGTTGTGGTGCACAAACAGCTTACGTTTTGACATAATGTTATCAATCATGGATTTGATGATACTCGATGATACTCGTAGACAAATAAATACACAACTGTTCGTGAATATCAGGAGGAGGGAGGAGGAAAGGTGTGTTCCTATAGATACGACGTCTGAGAGGCTGTGATACGGCAGAAATGTGCGCAGTTTCTATTGATCCAGAGGCTCGCAATCGCGTGCGTTTCCCTGCGATCGTATGCCTTCACTCTTAGATTCTCCTCCAAATTGATTGTGCAAAGTGGTCTGCTCTATAAAATCAGGAGGAGGGTATACTGGTACAATCACGGCCGGCTCTTCTCGTCGTGACTACCGTAGACTCACGATGCCGCTCGTACTGTAGCTATTGCTTCCAATCAGGCCTATATATCCTGCTCTCGCGGTCCGTCTTTGCTGCTGCCTCGATTTTAGCTGAAAGTGCCATCAAAATCTCAGGCAGCCACAATTTGAGGAACATGAACTCATCTGTATTATGTCGAGCCAGCAGCGATGACGGACTGCAATACTTTACCCACGACAGCAGAAGAAGGCGTCGTAGACAACGCCAAAAAGGTTTTTCACGTTGCTGCGGTCATCATCGCGGCTGATAGATAATAAGTTTGTGCACAATTTTGTGCACCTTTTAGCTAAAAGTGCCACCAAAATCTCAGGCAGCCAAATTTGGAGAAATACGAGCTAATCTGTACGTCGGGCCAGCAGCCATGATGGACCGCAACACTTTACCTACGACGGCAGCAGGCGTCGTTGACAACATAAAAAAAAAAAAAAAATCATTTTGCTGTGGTCGTCATCGCTGCTGGTAGATCGCTCGGCAATTTTGGTGGCACTTGTAGCTAAAAGTGCATCAACAAGCTGAGGCAGCTACTACTACTTTTGTTGAAGATATAGGAGTGCATCGGCATCATCTAGACGATGGAGCGATGACAGGTCGCAATATTTCACCCACGAAGGCAGGACGTGTCGTAAACAACATAAAACAAGGATCATGTTAAACCCGCGCCGCACGACTCCTTGCATTCTACCTCGGACACCAATATATATATATATATATATATATATAGTCCCCTAACCACGCAGTGGCCGTAGCTGTAATCGTCACTATTAGCACCAATTTTCCCCTCTGAAGTCGCAAGAGGCGGGTACACGGGAAGCTGAAAAAGTCGGCGGGTTCGTCAAGTGACACGCCACCGAA
>JAYJME010003420.1:0-12119 GCA_036873775.1 Costaria costata | reverse complement strand
AACTTCCAACCCCATCTTTTCCAAACCAAAGGGGGCTAACTACAGTGCTATACCACTGCTGTAATAATAGGTGTTATCTCTAGTACACACACACGACGGCCAAAAATAATTGGCGGCTTTGGAGATATTATCTTGTCGAGACGTAGACCTCTCCATGGCGATGGCGCATCGCTCTCGGCGTTTGTTTGTACTCATTCCCCGTGATGGAGACAAAAACTGATTACTATAATAGTAGGAGGGATCGTTCCAGGTCCGAGGGGGGGGTGTTACCTTCTCTCGCTTACTGCGTATTGCTGGTTTATAAATGATAGACCACTGAACCACTGAGTCAGCGCTGACTGAGTGGCTAGTAGTGGTCTATCGCTTATAAACGAACAACAAATGCTAAGAAGGAGCAACCTAGGAATTATTTTGTTCCTTCATAACTGATGGACCACTGTGTGAACCACATATTAACAATAATATATTATAGTAGTCAGCGCCGACTGAGTGGTTTTCTTCAGTGAGTGGTCTATCACCCTTGTTTTTAAACCAACACATATTAATATAGTATACGGTAGGCACGTTCAGTACAATAGGCATAGCATACAGCAGTATATAGTCTGCAGCGACAGAAAACGGAAACAAACGAAACCGGCCAATAAAATATGGTCAAACTACTTCTCTATGTATACAGCACAGGACACCTAATAAGAAACAGGAAATCTGGTCCCGGCAGGATTTCTTATTTGAGAATGGTCGCATTCTACACTATACTAGCTTCAGCATAACGACTCCCGAATTTCTTTTGTTTTCATGTCAAATCTCAGCCTGCCTTTCTTATTGCTCGTTTTCTTATTACGTGTCCAGTACTGTTGTAGCCTAGTCTACGTATAACTTCGTATACTATTAATAATATAAGTATAACGACCAATAAAAAAATGGTCAAACTATACGTACAAACTGCTGTAGTACCCTCAACTACTCTGTATCGACCAATGAAAACTGGTAAAACTCGTGATAAATCAATCATCAAAGTTAAACGGTCAATGAGTCAATCGAGATCCAGACACATCAAATAAAAAGCCACACACGGAAAGAACACACGACTCAAGACCCAAGAACAAGAAGACCCGCCTTTGATGGCCTTTGGACCCCCCCGGCATGCATACTCGTGCCAACTGCAGCCATGAGCTCGTGCCCACTTCAGAATGCCGAGGTGTGTCCTCCCTGAGCGGCGTTCAAGCACACGTTATTCTATCCCACGGCTCCTCCTCCTTTTATTTGTTTTATCCTTTCTTGTCTGTCTTTCGTATTACTACTATAAATACCACAGCAAAATACACACAAAACAATACCGATGATGTATCCTGCCATTATGTATGCAAGTTTTCACGCCATTATGCATGCCATTTTTTGGTTGGAATGAGGCTCCCAGCCGTTGCTGGGGACCCTCATCCCGGATTATCACCCTCCTGCGAGCATCGTGCTAGATGTCGGTGGTAGAGTAACGGCGCAAACGGCAGAAATACATGTTTATGTCCGGCGATGGCACTGACGACTGGTGTAATGCGTGGAGACGGTGGGATGTGTCCTCTTTTCTTGTACTCCTCCTCTTTCCACCTACAGTAGTAGCATGTTCTGTGTATCATTTTCCACGGCCTTTCTCCAAACAGAGACTGGGGGGCTGGAGATGCGTGGCCTTCTATACGTCTACTCTGTCTGCTGTTGTTCCTAATATGTTGGACCTCTCTCGCAATGCAAGTGTGGTTCCACATACTATATTCGACACCTTATTATTGAATACTTCCGTACCTTGGGGGGTCTCTTCGTGGGAAAGCTAAATATATATATATATACGAAGTATACCAGTATATATATGTTGTTTTGCGAACTAGTTAGTGTTAGGTTGTGGACCACACTGGTTCGCATGCATGCGCGTTCCCGCTTTTTCTTTCCTCGGCGTGGGGGCATGCTATGGTAGAGGTTATGTTCCCTGTTTGTTTCTGAGGCAGACACACATATATATATATATATATATACATACTCGTACTGGTAGATACCCAACCCAAAAAACATTGTTGGGCACAAAAACTGAAAGTGCTGCGAACCTGCACACCCGATCAACACTCCCATGGCCTATATACGCTTCAAAGTATATATGTAGGAATACGAATGACGAAACATACAGCACGCGACAGCACAGCTAAGAAACTCCTATTTTGGCTGTGAGACTCCGCGCGGCTTATTGTGATCTCAACGTTGAGCGTAGGCTCTTAAAGGCTATTGCAAAGGATTTTAGAGTATATCGTTCCTCGCTGAGCACAAATGCTTTTCGTAGCTGTAAATTGTTATTTCTCGAAAAAACTCAGCCTGAATTTCTTAATTACGAAATTCTTACAGTATAGTACCACATGTCGCGTACTGTATTGCAAACAACTAAGAATCAATATACGGTAAAATCCCGACGAGAGGCTTCGTCATCCAGGAAACGTTCAAGCCAAAGAGTGCTATTATGCGTATCTCTATCGTAGCACGTGTCCGTGGTGGTGTGATGAGTAGTAGTAGTAGCCCGATATAATGTCGTCTTGCCAAAACTATTACCAGGTTAGGCACATGCTACGATAGAGGTACACCCGTTGTTTTCTGAGGCTTCTCACTTCAGGAGCTCTGTACTTCACCCACAAACGGATTTGGAGCAAACCAAAAGTGCAACACGATCAACAAATCCCTAAGTTAGGTATACAATTAAATCTTACTGCAAAACAAGAGTAACACCCCGACGAGTTTGGGTTAACCCTTTTACTACCCCGAAAAAGTGTCCCACACTATTTCCCAGTAGGTTTGTCCCCAAAAACCGTTCCCGGCTCTAAAAGGGTTAAGGAGCCCCGTCACTCAGAAACAAAAATGCCGAAAAGTGCTACCTCTATCGCAGCACGCGTCGGTAATAAGTACTGGTAAACAACGAATTCCTATACTCGTTCGAGCGCAAATCAATAACCAGTTCGTGGTTCATTTCATGTTCCTCTGACCTACTACGTAGCCCAGCGCATTTCCTATCCAACAGTGACGCCGCGTGGAGATTCCGGGTGGGTTACACAAAAACAAATCTGCTGACTGCCGAGGCAGACTCCATCATACAAAGCGGGAATCTCCTTGGCTGTGTCTGATGGGCATAACCGTGCAATTTATGGAGAGAGCACGCGCACGTGAAGAAGGCGGAGTTCTCTCTTTCCAGATTGGTTTTGTCCAGACCACACATCAAAATGCCAAAAAAAAGGAGAACTTCAGCTTGTTGTAATACTAGGCATGAGATAGAAGATGCATGGTGGCGAAAACTTGATCTAATATCCATCACATCACGCACAAAGAAGACGTGTGGTGTTACTACACAACAAGTCTTGCACAAATAGACTATTGCTAGCAGCTGAACCACGTTTCTGTCGCCCTCCCATGCAAAGAAGACGTGTGGTGCTACGCTCTACCAGGCAAATATATGCTGCCGTTACGTGGGTGCGGCCCCGCGATGCAGATGCCTTCCTAGCGATCCAGACGATCCAGCGACCCCATAAATAATGTCCGCCCAGTCCCAACGGCGGTGGTGTTCAGCCACTTCACACGTGTGATGTACCGGCGCGGTCCTAAACGTCAGTGTGATGTCCAGCGACCCCAGATTCGTTGGTCCAGCAGCCCTAAAAAGTGTGATGTCCAGTGTCCCCAGAAGCGATGTCCCAGCAGCCCAAAACGATCGATGATGATGCGGCGATTCCAGAAGACATTATCCACAGGCAATCCCAACAGATACCCAACAGATAGATGATATACTGTTGCGGCCCGATGCCGAAAATACACTTCGGAGACCCCACGTTGCTGTTGTTAGTGTGGCGGCTCCGGAAACTCCAGCAGTCCCATCGAACAGGGCTGTAACGATTCCAAAAGTTGCCGTTTCGGCAATCCCAAGCGTTTGTGTTTGCAGCGATCCCGTGAAATGTCTTTCCGGCGACCCCGCGTTGATAAGGCGACCCTTAGCTGACGGTCCCTGTTGATAAGGCGACCCCTAGCTGACGGTCCCTGTTGTCACAAGTTAAAATGTGAAGTCCGTGTCGAAGTCGCCGTCAAAATTAACAACCGGCTTGCTTTCGATGTCGTCGGTGCGGGTTTGGGCTCCTATCGCAGCAGCCGTGTGCGTACTACAGTATTCACTTGCGGGCGCGGAGCCTCTTGCGCACAGCACTCGGTGTCATTGTGCGTGGTCGTGTTATGCATAGAGCACCACTTCTTCTGCCCAGCACTGCCCCCTGATCCAGATTTTTTCATCTTCTGGCCGACGAGCTTGTCGCTTTTCCCGTGGACCTTGACAGGCACGGCGCAGCCGCTCCTGTAGTGCCCCGCCTTTCCGCATATGTGGCAGATAATGGAACTGAGATCAGGTCATACTGATGCTGCTATCATGGCCGTGCCACGTCCAGCAATCCTTCCCGTTTTGTTCCTCGACAGTCCGTACAAGTAAAGGTGACGTAGTACAGACTGGATCCTCGGAAGATCGAAGTCTGGTTGCCAGCGTTTTGTCCGTTGCCGCGAGTTCCCCGTGCCCCCTTTGCGTGCTTCGTCACCACCAGTACCTCCGGTTTCTCGGTGATCAAGTACAGGATAGCAAAAGGATTCTGGTTGGCTCTGCCATACGCAGCTTGGCGTTGCTCAAGAGACTCTTCCGACGAAAAGCTGTCGCCCCTGTCGTCGTGATGCTGGGCCTGGCTTGCCCCTCCAGTATGTGGAAAACATCTGGGCGGGCGATTCTCAGCGTGAAGCAAGCCTTCTTGTACCAGTCGCCAAACTGGTCGGGGTTAGCACCGCTGAAAGGTTTGATAACCCTCGACACGTGTGTAAGGCTACAGCCGTTCGCGTTAAAATCGTCCACGTTTCAGCAGATGAGATAGATGTTGTTGTCCGTCACGTACGTAGCAGCAATGAAGAATGCGTGCTCGACACGGGGGACCCTCGCGAGTTTTGCTCACACGCAGGCGCTCTCGTTCTACCACCAACAGCAGAGCAGCAGCAGTAGTAGTATCATAGTCTCGAACCAACCCGTCACGTACACACGAAAATTGTCGATTCCGACGCATTGCAGCGGGGACCCCGCTTTTCTCGACGAAATGTACTAAAAAAAGGAGCTGCCCCGCTTATTACTCGAAACAAAACAAAAGTACGTACTGCTGTAGTCGCGCCGCGTGTAGCTTTTTGTAGCAGTTCGTACGTATCATACTCACTTTGCAGGCCCAGTCCAGGTGCCCAGCACAGCAGTACTACGTAGTTGTACTCGTAGTTCGCGGCAGTAGCTGCAGATGTCGATGACCGTGGCGACTGTGTGCAGTCCTTCGTAGTACCAGATGATGATATCTTCGATCGTGGCAGCTCTGTAGAGATGATGTTCTTGTTTTTGTCGTTCGTCGTACAGCAGTTCCAGCTGTCCCTGCAACTCTGTGTGCGGCTGCAGCAGCTTGGGCCTCAGTCATTGTCGTTTCTCGGTGATTCTGATGGCCCGCAGCTCTGTAGTGCTTACGTAAACCGAGGCTTATAACCTATTGAGCGGAACTCCACATTGAGCGTGTGGTGCGCGGCTCCTGAGTTACGCCAGGCAGCCCGCAATAGAGGCAGGCACTATCAACCGGGCTCAGCCAGCTGGTTGCTGCGTACGTTTTAGCTCCGCAGAGCGTATTTTGAAAGAATGGCGCTCCAGGCCAGTGTTGATTATCGGGCTTTCGTCCTAGAGGACAGGATGAAATAAGAGAAAAGAGGAAGAGAAGTGGAGTGAAGATAAGTGAGCGGGTGTGCGTGTGCACGGCCGATCACGGCCGATCGATCACACAGCTCTGTCTCAAGACCCTAAGCATGCGGTCAGTGCAAAACTTAAAAGATTCGAACAAAAAATCTCGGTTGAACTCGAACCGATATTTCCGGGTTCGGGGTTCTGCCGTGCATAAACCCGAGATCAATGATCCAACGGGGTTCTACCGCATAACTATATATAGCTGTAGGTATTAATAGTAGTATAGTAGTAGCAGCAGTAAGTAGTAGTAGCAGCAGCTGTATCCCTAGGCTGCAGCCCTAGGTTACGGCTCCCAACATGCTCGTAGAGACTTGGGAAGGCCACCGACTATGGCGCATATAATATAAATCCGCCTTCTGCTATGTATACGTATCTATGTGAGCTTTTGAGAGTGCCCGCGATTCTGCTGAGCTCAGACGCAAACAAACGTGTAAGTGACCGCGCTTTTGCGAGCATCCATATATTGCTGCGTGTGCTCTTTATTCTTGTGATCTACCAGGTAGGTATGGTTTATCTCGTTTCGCTCTTTTTTTCGTCCGCCCGAGTTATTTCTTGCTTATTTCAAGTAATATGCGTATGCAAGGGTTTCGTACACTATAGAATACAAGATCAGGCGGCTTGGGTATCGAGCCGAAAACAGTAACTCTTTGTTGCTACGGTATGAGTTTATTATTGTATCGAACAGAGTGGTTTGCGTGATATTCTCCACTCCATCTCCACTCTTCGTGCCACTGAAACAAGAAGAACAAAATTGGCAAAATGTTGCCGGGTACTCGGGTACCCGGTACAAATGCGGGTACCCGGGTACCCGATCGTTAAAAAAATGGCAACACCCTGTGGGTAGGGTTGAGTCTGAGGTCCAAAACACAAAATATGGCGGGTACCCGCTCGCGGCGGGTATCCGGAGGGTCCAACCTCTATAGTGCTGTGACCCAAGGCCTTGTCACGATAATAAATGCAAGGCGCGTATGATATGATACCCGTAGTAGTGAGGAGGGGGGAGAAGAGCCTGTGCTGTGTGATGAGCCCCCCCCCGGATCTCAGTATCAATTATATAGGAAGGAGCTAGAAAATAATGGTGAAGACAATAATACCAAAAAGTAAATGGGGTGGGAAAAAAAAAAGAAAGAAAAAAGCAAGAAAGAAAAACACACCATGCAGTCCAAGGGGTCAGAGCGCGATTTTCAAGCACCGCGCTTTTTAGGGGCGCGTCAAAGGCCTCTTCTTGTGACCTTATAGTACACGTTATCATACTGATTTTAGTGTGGGAGATGGTCGGTCAAGGGATCAAACCGTGTGGTCTCCCGGCATATTTTTGCGACAACGAGCCCTACGAGTGGACAAAGGAGTGTGACTTTTCTTCAAATAAAAAAAATAAAAAAAAACACGCCGAGAGTAGTATACGTATGGAGAGAGGAGAGTCACGAGCCACACAAAACAACGGATGGGCCGAACGTTCGTTCATAGAGATTTAGGCGGCCTATCTCTATACCCCCCGTAAAATCAGCGACAACGACCAAGCCAACTACACCACCAACCACCAGCCGCCAGCCAAACCAACCACCAGCCGCCCGCCACACCAACCAGCAACCCCGCAGGCAGCAACAACAACAACAACAATACAAACAACGGCAACAACAAGAACAGTAGTACAACGCCAGCTCTTTTACCTGTCAACGATATACCATACCACGTAGGTGCGTACCAGGTACGTTAGTCATACTGTACCCGCCGGCAATAAAAAAAAATAGCAAAACCAGCCACGCACGGGACTGGGGCTGGGTGTCTGTTGCCAGTACTGTAGCCCATATGTTAGTGGAACGTGTAAGAAACAACGCAAACACACCCCGGGCTGGGGCTGTGGCTGTCTCCTTTCCCCATACTGCAGCCCATATGTATGTGTGTTCGTGGAACGTGGTGGATCCACAAGTACATATCTATTTATCTACATATATATACCAATATATGCAACGCGACGCGTTCTGGTGGTCTTCGAGTAACACCGACCAGAATCCATTACGCCACCACCATCGTCATCGCGACGACCACAGCACATACAAACACAACAATTATACCCCACCAGCACAGGTACACAACCAGAAGAAGAGCATTCGCCATAATATACGAAGTATATTATATACAGAAGACGAGATCTCAGACCATCCAGGACGACCGCAAACAAACGAACGCCCATTGTGTGGAACACATCCCATCCGCACGTCATACGCCATCATAATAACATGGCTTTCGCACTGCTACTACCGATCACCTCGCGGGGGGCCGGAGGGCTGGGAACGCGACCCCCCTCTGCTGTGGAGGATTCGCTCAAGGGCTTCGCGCAGGTGAGCAAAAATTGAATAGGAGCGTTTTAGACTAAGTCTGTTAAGAGGTGTGGTACTATACTGCTGTTTGGTAAGTTTGATCCGTGTCGCGCGCGATCTATACGTCTGTATCCGGAACGATCTATCTGACCAAAAGGGATAAGGGTACACCTACCTCTCTTCTAACGTTTCCTCGTGTGAAGAGCTTACTATGTACCTCGTTCGGACGTGTGCTACGATACAGGTATAATATATACGAAGCACTTTTTTGTTGTTTTTTTGTTTCTGAATAGCGGAGCTCCTTAACCCAAAATCGTCAGGGTGTCGTCGTTCTTGTTTTTTTGCAATACAGTACCGGCCCTCTCACAAGAAACCTGAAATCGGGCTCAGGCTGACTTCCTTACCAACAGGTATAGCTCCTCAACAACTGAGGAGAGACACGTCAAAAACAAGAAAGAAGAAAAAAAGAAAAAAACTTCGACAGCTAATCGAGTTCGACCAGTTGATTGGCTGATACTCATCTTTGAAAGCTGCTTGGTTTTGGACAAAAAGTGCTTACTATGTACGGTACAGCAGTACGCGATATGTGTTAAGAATTTGGGAATTAAAAATTTCAGGCTGGGTTTTCTCAATAATTTTGAGAATTTACAGGTAAGAATTTGTGCTCAGCGAGGAACACCACTCTAAATCCTACATAATAATAGCATTTAAGAGCCTGCGGTCAACAGTGAGATAGCAGTTAAGCCGCGAGCCTCAGCCAAAATAATAGGAGTTTCTTAACAACTAACTGCTGTCGCGTACGCTGTATACCACCGCTCTCCCTGTAGGCCTGTCCGAGCACATACCTCGAGGGACACCTTTTTTAGGGTCTCGTTTTCAGCGGCTCGGAGCCGACTGGCTATCTACCAGTTACCAGTATTACGGGGGGGCATAGTTAATAGGACCTACTACTGACGCGTGCTACGATAGAGGTTGCACTGTTTGGCTTTTTCGACACAAAATCGTTCGAATGTCATTTATTTTTGTATTGCAACATGATTTGTTAAAATGCCTATTAAATAGTCCATGGGTTTGCTCGTCGGGCTGCCCTTCCAGTTTTTTACTCAAAAACACTTTTCCGGGTGTGATGTGGAGCCCCTAAAGCGAAGAGCCTCAGAAAAATAAGGGTGCACCTCTATCGTAGCATGAGTCTAACTGTAGACACAATTTTAGGACCTACTACTGTAGAGACACCAAAACCTATATGACCCATGCTACTACGATAGAGGTGTTGTTCCATGCTTTTGTTTCTGAGGCTCTTCACTTTAGGAGCTCCATATCATACCACACCCGAAAACTGTTTTTGAGTAAACTGGAAAGGCAGCCCGATGAGCACACCCATGGACTAGGCATTAAAACAAATCATATTGCTAAATAAGAATGACATTCCGACGATTTTGGGTTCAGAAACAAAAAAGCCAAAAAGTGCTACCTCTATCGTAGCACGCGTCATATATTGATACCCCTGTTTTTGCTAACACTGTTTGGTCCCTAGTTAACAGGACCTACTACTGTAGACACAATATAGAACCTACTGTAGACACCAAAACCTATATATTTCCCTATTTTTGCTAACAATATTTGGTCCTACCAGTATTCACTATGGTCCTCCGTAATAGTAAAAGGGTTAACCCTTTTGAGATCCAGGTATAGCGGCCAAAAAAAAAACAAAATACGATACGACAGCAGCGGGGTGTTCCCAATACTGCCGGTATGTGCCAGCCAGAGTATAATACCGGCAATATTCAGGGCACCGGCATTATTGGGAATAGGGTTTTGCTACAGAGAGTTACAATATAAAGCTCGAGTCGTGCCAAGCGGTTTCATTGGCACTATCGAGAGCAGTGGCACTATTGGTGGGAGTCCCCCACTGAAATATCAAGCGTCAGTACTATAAAATAAAATAAAAAACGTCAGCTGTGAGATCGTGAGGATTTCGTCGAAACTCAACTTTTGCAAGCTGCGTGGGATACTGCGATCGCGCGTACTACGGGTTTTGTATGTATAACCTAACGATGGATGTATGTATAGTCCTTGTTGAGGGGAAGAAAATCTAACAGCCATGGAACTCGGAAGAGCGTGCAGCAGTAGTACGAGTACACATCGCTGTTTTGCGTTCGCGTCGCGCATCTCCCAACGTTTCAGTGGGGGGCTCCCAATACTTCCGGTTGAATACTGCCACTCCGGGCACACCCAGCAGCCCCGAGTTGCTTCGCGTGGTCGATGCTCCAAAATCGCCCCTTTTTTCCCTACGATCTCGTGTTTTTTTTTACCACTTTTAGGAGAAAATGGTTGTCACATACCTGGTACGGTTTACGAGACAAGGGGCTTAACCCCTTTAGAGCCGGAAACGGTTTTTGGGGACAAAACTACTTGGAAATAGCGTAGGATACTTTTGGGGGTAGTAAAAGGGTTAACCCCTTTGGAGCCGGAAACGGTTTTTGGGGACAAAACTACTTGGAAATAGTGTGGGATCATTTTTCCGGCGGTGAAAGGGTTAATGCTGCCCAATGGTTGACTACGTCTGATCGACTCATAGGGCTATTATAGGGTTAGGGTTAGTTCTATTTTGTCTCGGGACACATATTATGGTGTGTCATCCCTTTTCGCGAGTAATAAGTGGTATAAGCTATATACCCTCGCTCACTTCCTTTGCTGCAAATTCGCCACATATTTTTTTCACGGTTTTTTTTTCCTCACGTTATAAAAGTCCCAAAAGGAGTTAATTGGCTTCTCCTTTTCCCCGAGAAACCCACCAGGCGTACTACCAGGCACCTGATATACCGGCACCACCCTGTACACAATACGTAATAATCTAAAGCCAAAAAAAGTCACCGCGAAAAGACGACTACACTGCTGCTGTACGTGTATCGCCGCGAAATGTTCACGCGGGCGCGGTAAAAGAACCAGGCGCTAGGCACGCACGCACGCACGAACCACCGTCTGTCTGTCTATCCGTCCACCCACCCCTCTCTTGTCCTGTCGAGTTTTTCTTTTTCTCGTCCTGTCTCCGGCTCATCTACCGGCCGGAGGAGAGCGCTACTTCAGAATGAGGGTATCGTCGTCGCCACCATGCCACCCCTACCCTCGGGGCAAAAAAAAAGCACGCAAACTGCACCGAAATCCGCCTCACAAGCGGGGGTCTTAGCAGGATGTACAGTTCACCCTCCCTGCGACTCGCCGAACACCTCACAACAGCTTCGCGCAGCAGCTTCGCGCTTGGTGCAAGCAATTTCTGCCTGGTCGCTGAAAAGCCGACGTGCTCCGTCCCGGCATTGTAGGGGTGCGAGGGTCTATGGCCATACGCCTACGGCCATGCACGACAATGATTACCTCTGGCCGGTGTAAAACCGCCGTGCTCCGTCCCGAGCATTGTCGGGATGCCAGGGCCTATGGTCATACGCCCACGGCGATGCATTACATTAATACACCCCGCCCCGCCCCCGTCGGCAACTGGTTCTGCCACAACTACCACTACTCTACTGTACGGTAAGTACAACAAACAGTAAAGGTAAATCTCTACTTTCCTGTGACTATATGATACATGCGAGTATTGGGTGTGATCGCCGCAACCAATTATATGCCTTGCGCCGACATCCGCGGCGCGGATGCAGGGACGCAATTATCTGCACAACATCCCGAACATTCCAAACCGCGCCACGCAACTTTTCGTTTGTAAAGACGATTCCTCTCGCCGCCGCCGCCGTTGCCGCCGCCGCCGTTGCCGCCGCCGCCTCCCCCCATCTACCCCGCGCACGCCTCTCCTATCAGCCACAGCCACCGCCGGAGTTCCATTCCCCGACCGCCAACCACGCCTGCCATGTACCTCAAGCATCTTACGGCGAGTCTAACGGAGCCAAATGCCGCGCCAACCGGGTGAGTTCTCGCTCGCGTCACCCTTGCCCTTCCCGTCGCAGACAGCGCAGAGCCGTCTCGCAAAATCACCGACGATA
>JAYJME010003418.1:0-12123 GCA_036873775.1 Costaria costata | reverse complement strand
CCCTCGGGGATCGGTGGCTACCCTGCCGGCTCCGCCATTGTGGGAGCCTGAGCGGACGGCTGCACGCTCGGATGTAGTACATATTAGGAATGCCCCCGAAAGCGTATGCCTTCCAGGCTTCGTTGAGAACTGCCGTGATCTTTAAAAAAATCCCGATTTGAACTCTGCTCTCTCTGCCGATCATGAGAGTTCTGTATGATACGTGCATCTACAGCAGCAGCAGCAGCAGCCGTGGTACAGCCGTCCTTCGTAGCTATGCGTACGATATGAGTAATCACGACTCCTCTCTGCTCTGCCGATGATTAGAGCTATGTATGATACGTTCGTCTACAGCAGCAGCCGTGGTATGGCCGTGTTCTTCGGAGCTACACGTACGAGTATGATATGAGTAATCACGATTTGGAAACTCCTCTCTGCCGATGATGAGAGCTATGATATGTATCAGTATGTATGATACGTACATCTACAGCAGTAGCCGTGGTAACGCCATTCTCCGTGCGTGGGCAGTATGAAGAGCAATACTACTCCCAACACTTGGCATAAAGTCTGACCTCCATATTTCTCCACCACGCTGAGATTAACTTTTGGGCATAAAGCGAATCTGCGACCGGCGGCCGTCCAGGCCGCCGGCGAAGGCCCTTGTATATTCTATAATATTCATGCGCGGTTTGTGTTCGTCATATTATGCCTGGTACGATTTTGTATCTTCGCTCGCCCGCGGCAGTGCGCTGTTAACTCGACCAAGTCGACCACCTCGACCCTCGATGGAGTGTATTGCGCTCGTATTCATGCAGCGCTTGTACAGCAGGACAGCAGGACAGCAAAACATTTTGTTCACCAGGCACCTCCGCTCAGAAACCACGTTTGGCGATCTTGTCCTGCAGGTCTGGGACATCGCCGGAGATCCCAGTTTGAAATATCTTCGTCGAGAGGATTTCTATGTGGCGATGCGTCTCATTGCGATGGCGCAGGTAAGACGTCGATAGTCGACTCCCGACCGCTTGTGTATTTGCTCCCTTGATGAGTGTTCTTCGGTAGGCCCCACTCCGTCTTCCAAACGTCATCCACTCTCGTTTTGAAGTGTTGTGCACGTGTGCAGTCTGCACCATCTATACGAGCTCGTAGGTAGTTATTTATAGTTGTAGTATAACTTGCCATGCGTCGCTCGATCTGATCGAGCTCTTTTGTAACCATATACGAAGTACCATATACCATACAGCAATCGGTGCCAGATGCACGGCATCGAAAACGGGATGCCGTTGCTATCCCGTGCAATTCCAGTAAACTTGCCCGATTAATGTGACCAGGTAATATCTTTTGGGGGGGCTGCGAAACAATATGGGAAGGCAACACCATCGCATTTCGTCGCCAGTTTATCGCGCGCCTTTGTCGCATGTTGTGTACCTATCGTGTAGCCGTCGCACCTGACCCCTGACGCCCATGAGTGCGTCCTCATGTGCGAAGAATAACGATGATAAACTCTTCAATCGGCAGTTGGCGAACCGAAGGAATTGGTAAAGCCGAAGCGATTGGTCGCCGACAACAACTAAACGTGTGTACGAGCAGGTACCTGGATGTTATAAAACACGGCAGCAGAGTATAATATCGTGGCGGCTCTCTTTTTTGGTAGCGTCGGCGTGATTGGGTATCTTCAGCGTGTTCGGCAAGCCTGCACACCGTTTCCTTTTCACGGCACACTATGACTATGACACACTTCCTAACGTCTCCGCAGCAAGCTATGATATTGTTCTCAAGAACCCCACATAAGTTGTACCGTGCCGTGAAAAGGTCAATGTTCGTGTCATAGATTGTGCTCATCGGGAAACATTCCCCCGGGGCAGGGCGTAGTCAAATACTGTTCTAAAGACCACAAGCGACGCGATGGTTAGGTCAGATCTACAGAATAGATGTCGAAAGGATTTTTGCACTTAGTGCCAATTATGTACCGCGCTATAGATCAGCCAGTCCTGTGCGTTTAGCGTGCATTGCGATTTCCCGCTGAAGTCAACATACGCACGTTGCAAACATTGCGCGATCAGCGGAAACGGAAACGACTATTTATAGGAGCTCGCCGTGCTGGGGGTGACGGTGAGGTTGCGCACTTCAGTCCCACCTGGAAGTCCGCGATAGGTTTTCCACAACTGACCATTTTTTACCTTTGTTTCCCGCACTTGCTCTTCGTCGCAATTTTCCTGTTGCGCAATCGTCAGACTTCCCCAGGAATACCGATTTCTTCGGACCGACTTGCCGTAGAGAGCGGAGTCCTCCTACCGTTGGCAAGAATGCAGAATGTGCCCCCTCCACCGCCAGGATGTGTTTCAAAGGGAATTTCACACTCGGGCTCCGCAACTGGGCATGAAAATTCTGTGGCGGCTGCGGCGGACCCGTACGCCATGTCTGCGCAGGAAAAGTCGAAGTACGAAAGTATCTTTCCGATGTACGATTCCGATCGAGACGGCTTTGTGACTGGCCCGGAGGCCGTGGACCTCTTCTCCAAGTCCCGCCTTCCTCGTGACGTGAGTCCTTCCCCCCTATTGAGAAGGTCATAAGATCCCGTATGCAGAAATGGCGGGAAACCCCCCCAGCTTGATCAGAGCAACTCGTGCGGAAATCACATCCACGCTGACAAAGGCATGAATATAGCTGTCGAGCAAGTGCCGTTTCGAGTTTTTTACCAGCAAAGTTGATCAGTGTCATGCTGTGTCGAAATATCTGTTGCATCCACTGGCCCTTGGACGTCACCTGTTCTGCCGATGCATTTGCCCGCATGGAACATCAAGCATACGACGAGGCGGAAATTGTAACGCTGACCCTTCTCTGGAAAACCCACCACTCTTTTGTCTAATTACACAGACTTTGCGAGTCATTTGGCAGCTCGCAGATGCCGACGGCGACAGCAAGCTTTCTCTGGCCGAGTTTTGCGTGGGAATGCACTTGATAGTGTGTGTCAGCAAAAAAGGTCTGGCTGTTCCGGCGAGCGTCCCTGCCTGTCTTCACGTCAGCGTTGGCACGAGTCCACGCTCCGTGGCGAGTCTTTCGCAAGAACAGGGCGGTTCACCTAGCCCATCCGTTCCTCAGTCGCCGGTCGTGCGGCGGTCATCAGGAATGCAAGCGCTTCAGACTCCTTGGGTCATTTCTTCCCTTGAGCCTGCACCTACTGGTGTGGGCGCCGGAGATGCGTTCAGGTGGGTGAAGGCACATCCTACTGCATGGTGGCGTGCCAATCCACGTACTTACTTTTGGTATAGGCGTGTTCTTTAGAGTATTATTCGACACCTGCCACGGGCGCGAGCGATGTTGACTGTTGGCCTAACCCTAACCATCTGAGGTCCATCAAGTAACCAAGATTTCTTACCAAACCGCCCTTGCAGTAACTTGGCGGCGGATCTCCCCACAGCGAGGTCGACTTCTTCCGTTGGCAGTGACACAGAAGCGAAACCATCCCCATTCGCATCGATGGACCAAGGCCAATCTGCGGCGGCGCCGTCGCAGCATCTGCGTGCGGCCCAGCCCCATGAAATGAACGCAATGCGTTTTACGAACTCCACGGTTTCCGAAGATTTTTTGCTTGGGGACTCGACGAACAAAACAACGCCCCAAGCTGGCAACCCGCCGCAGGAAGTCACGACACCGTCAAATGCTTCCCTAGCAGGAACGATCGACGCGCCACCTACCCCCACCCAGGTGCGATGTCGGGCCATCGCTTGTCAAGGTTCTCTCGTGATTTCGCATTGTGACGGGATTAAATATAATGCGCCGTGCCCCCGCAGCAGTCGACGTGCGTCAATGTTTGTGATGGAGCAGCCCGTTCTCCGTGTCCCACGCGTTGTTTACCCCAGGCAGCGATAATCCAACCGCTTAGTGCACACAGTCTGGGGACGATGGTCCAAAACCTGGAGGCGGAGAAAGTTTCATTGGGCGGTATTGTGGAGGCTGGCAAGGTGACGAAAATTGTATGGTTCCCATCTGCCACGTACCAGGGTATGCCGTTTGTTGTATGTGGACCATGCACAGCCCGACCACGTCATAGTGGTTAGTTTGGCGCCACAATGTTGGCGCGGAATGACCATGGGCACGGGGAACGGCTCTTAGGCACCAAGTTAATGTCGCACCGATTGAGTGCATGCTGAAACTTGCCATTTGCCGCGTTGTATTTGTAGTTGAACTGCTGCTCTAGTGACGAAAGTGGCTCTCACTGACAAAACCGCTCACATAGCTCCGTCGCATTTCCCGCACGGGTTTCCTCCCGCTTATCAGGTGGAGCACATGGACAACGAGCGACAACTTCGTGACATGAGCACCGAGATGGGAAACCTTCAGACTCAGCTGGACCGCCTCCGGAGCGAATTTATGGTAAACATTTTCTTGGGTGGGAATTTCGTCTTTGTTGCTTTGGGAATGAGGCGTACAAATTCCACGCGCCAATACACACCTATATTACTTGTACGAGCTGGTTCCAGCGACAGCCCGGACATTCCGGCTTCGGACTTTAGCGCCTGAAGTTAAGACGAATTGGAAAACGAAATTTGGCAGGGTTGTTCGTCATGACCATACAAACAAAAAACAGGGACGTTTTTCGAAAATAATATGTTTTGCTTAAGGAGGTCCATTTTAACGTTTTTTGGGGATTTTTCGCCGACTTTGAACCAAAATTACGGACGGAAAAAAAAAGGCCACTGTTCCGTCGTTTCACACGGCCATGAAGAACACCCCTGCCAAAGCTCGATCCCCAACTCGTCTTAACTTCAGGCGCTGAAGTGATTTCCGTGAAAGTAAATAGTCCCGCTAGGGTTTCCAAAGAGCTCAATACATTGTTCTATACTAGTACTTTAGTGAGCTGGCGTTTATTTCAACAGACTTGTACGGCTCGCATAACAAAGCAAGTGTCACCGACGTCTTCCCCTTGTTGATGCGACCATATCAACACTTCTAGCGTCTAATTATTCCACGTAATGGCCAAATTACGGCCGAAAGAAGAATCACATGGATTTTTATTATTGACCACTTATATCCCTATACAACAACGCCCCCCCAAGTAATACAAACAATTACCACATCTCACGAACTACAGCTTGGACGCCAAAACCAGCTTCACTGATGAGTTTGCTTTGTTGATGCGGTCACGTGGATATGCTTTGTATTTTGAGTTTGAGTGTATTCATTGTGTTGTTGCCCGAAGGTGGAATGTTACGATTTTTTCTGGAGCCAGCTCGTATAGTTTCGGTAGGACCAGCTGGATCAGGTTGGAATGATGCCGTTGCGCCTTGTCCGTTTAGCATGGCCGCTATTAACAGCTAGTTCATCGCAGCGGAGTGCGTGTGCGTACTCGTAACTGTTTTGATTTTCTTTGAATATGAGATGCATCCAGTGCACAAGCATGCGGTGAGGCTGGCCGGGAGCTCCCTTCCCTTTTGCCATGTTAGTGCTTCACAACATGGTGCTGGTACTCCGCGTATACGTGAAACTTGGTTCTGCTCCTTTACATGTTGGTTTCGCATATTTTTGCACAAAACCGTGTTGTCAAGCCAGTCCCAGCATCCAGCAGCCGAGGTGTATTCCTCAAGTATTACTTCTGAGATGAGACAAGACCGAACCTCTTCGCGGGAGCTGGTGCGTGCGTGTTCGGTGCTGACGTGTCATTTGTGTCCCGAAATCGCTGCGGTCCATACTGTTACTTTCAGGAGCAGCAGAAAGAAACGATCCGATTGCGCGCTCGTATAACGCAAGCAGCAGTCGAGCGGGCGACCCTCCTCGCGGAAATCAAGGGATGCGATGCGTCGCTTTACGCACAGAAGGTGAGGAGCGCATGGGCTGTTTGTATTCGAGACTAACGGCCGCGAGTCGTGTGTCTAGAATAACCAGTACCTGATACGTGTGTACCGTGCCTTCGCCGAAGAAAGCGCCCAAAACTCCCCCCCAAAAGAGTGCATCGCGTTGCTGTTGTGATGCGGTGGAATGGCAAAACGACCATGTCCCGAACTTTTATTTATTTATTTTGAGGTGATGATAGTGGCATTCATCGACCTTTTAGCCTGCCACATAAGCTACACATATTTTGGCAGATACCGCATCTTGCCGAGATTCTTATAGATACTCATCAAGCCCCCTAACCTGTTTCGCTCATATTTTTGGGCTATTGCTGCGAGGTAGAACTTGCCGTTCTGCGCCAAGAAGAGGCTTTGATCGACGACACACGCACGTTGTGATGCGGTGGAATGGCGAAACGACCATGTCCCGAACTTTTGATTTTTATTTTGAGGTGGTGATGTGGCCTTCATCGACCTTTTAGCCTGCCACAGAAGCTACACATATTTTGGCAGATACCGCATCTTGCCGAGATTCTTATACACATCAAGCCCCCTAACCTGTTTCGCTTATATTTTTGGGCTATTGCTGTCAGGGAGAACTTGCTGTTCTGCGCCAAGAAGAGGCCTTGATCGACGACACACGCACGGCTCTACAGAGCTACAGCGCTGTCGTTCGAGAGAAGGGCGCATCGCACGGAACAAGATCTCCGATGCAGGCGACGGCGGTGTCGCCTTCTTCGCAGCAGCTGGCCGAACGCCTACCTAGTTCCCCTGTAACCGAAGAGATCAAACCCAAGACCGAGGCCCCGCCAGAGCCTGCTATGCCAGCTGAAACACCCCCACTACCACCCCCACTACCACCCTCACCACCACCCCACGCTAAGGTAGCACCCCCCCCACCACCCCACGCTATGGTAGCACAGCCGCATGATGTGGAAGACCCTTTTGCTGAAGTCCCGAACGAGGCAGTAGCCCCTAAGGCAGCAGAAGTCCCCAACGAACAAGGCTCGGAGGAGAGCAGCAGCGGAGCTTCCTCCTCCGTTCAAGCAGAGGTCGAGCCGCTCGAGAACACGATGCTGCAGTCCAACAACGAGGACAAAGTGCAGGATGGATTTGATGCATTCCCTCCCGTCGATGGCTTCGACAACGGGTCCGACCCGTTTGCCGTGAACGACTTTGGAGGCGGTGAATTAGGAGAGGTAACCGTGGACGATCCGTTTTCGGCATCTGATGCCGTTTTCACAAATGCGACTGCCGCGACGAGTGACGGGTTCGACGCATTTCCCCCGTCCACCGGCGCGCACTTCGATGCGTTTGGGCAATGAATACCTGTCGCGTTCTATTGGGATGCATGGCAAAGGTGTCCTCTATGGTCGCAGGTCGCTAGTAAGAAATACTGCAATACTATTAATATAATATTACTGCAAACGAGGGGTAACCAGCATCTTGAAGGAGGGCGGAATAAGGAAAAGCGGGCGGCTGTGTTGTGTAATTTTCCAGTTTCCAAGACCCCAGTTGATACTGGGGAGTCATTGGTGTGTGCTGTATGTTTAAAATGTTGGCGTTACAGTAGGTACATTCTTGCTGTTACATCGTGTGAACGTGGTGGCTGGAGACAACCATCAGGCGGCTCTAAATAGTCAGGCTGGTTCTAAATTTTTAGTACAGGGTGAGGCCGTGCGGTGACAAGGCAGGACGTGCGCAAACGAAGGAAAGTATCATTCTTTTGCGGTGATGAAGTCGGTACTGCGGTGAATTGAATCGGTTCGTTTGCACGGAAGATTGGTTCATCCCTCAAGTTTACCAAATCTATTTGATTTTCAAGTATAGTTTCGTTTGCAGCTTTGTGTGGACGCTTCCCTTGCGGTTGAAAGCTACCAGGGTATTGATTATTTATAGCCCGGATTGAGTGCAAGCAATGAAAAAAGAAACCAGAAAATCCTAACGATCACCTCCCTGATCGGTAAGTACAACCTTGGGGACAACAGTTGACTGGCTGTCTCCTCGTCTATCACTATGCTGTATATGCAGTCCATCGTTGAGAGCATCTTGAACCCATCGTCCGACGATATTTTGGCCCGTGGCAAGAAAATGTGCGAAGTGCGTGTGGAGACACTTGATGGTGCCGGGCTTGCTTATTCCCGCCACACCGACGGTTCGACCAAGAGATAGCTCCCACCCTCGCCGCCGGATGATGTCCAGGTCGGCTGCCTAGTGCCCCCCGAGCGTGTAAGATAGCAATTCCAGAGCAGTAGGGGGAAAGGCGGTCATTGTTACGATATCGTGCATCAAAGCAACGTCATGATCTGGCGATTAACTTCAAGAGGCAGTCACGCGGGTACCATGCCCCAGCTGGTTTTCAAGATGGCCGGGCGTCCCAGGAAATGGCAGGCAAGCCAATAATATGTACCTGTAGCATCGACCGGTGGACATCGTGGCTTCGCTGGGCAATGCCATTGCAGCTTAAACCACGGGACGATAAGCCCTTCTGTTACAATGGTACAAAACCGCTTATTTTCCACACCAACGGCACATTCCAGATACGACTCCGATTCCGTGCGTGCACTTTTGCGCATCATAGGAGGCAGCTAAGGTTATTCTAGCGTCTTGCCCGCTACGGTAAATGCACAACACACGGCGAACACTCATGCGCGGGCTCGACATAACCCGAACAAGAAACGCACATATGATGACTGTGGCATACGGGCTATCCCCGTCCAGCAAGCGTCGTTGCGCTCTAAACATATGATGGCATGGTCTCGAATATGTCGCGAGCTCGCACCGTAAGCATTGCCCAGCGTTCTTCGGCATAGCTCAGGTGGGCTGCTTTCATTTCTGCCACGAGTTCTGGGTCCGCCTGAGAAGGAGAGAAGGAGCACAGACCCCGAGCAGAGTTTATTTATTGCCCACAGCGAGTCCAAGGCGGTTTGAAATGACCGTGCGAGGTCAATGCTGCGTGGGGTAGCGCCATGTGACCGGGAGCAAGAACGTCTGGTGTGATGCCCGTTCAGCGGGGAGGCAAAGAAAGAAACGCCTATCAACGCTCAGACCAATGTCCCGACGACACCTCTATCTAGTAAATATCATCAGTCACACAGGTTTGCTAACGTGGCTGGGCTACGGCAAAATGCCACACAACAATAACCGTACCGCCATAATCGTGAGCACAAATGGACTTGCGTGGCAGAAGGCTGGGTTCCGCGTCGGAATATTCACCGCCACAAAATAAACAACATACGCTACTGTAGGTAACAATGCATCGTTCGCCACTCATCCGCAAATATTATACTTCGAACTCTTCTGCGATGATCATTCTACAAAGCATACGCCTCTAATGCTATCACTAACCTGTAATCTGCGCTCCCACTCGGTCACGAGCCCTTGGTTCTCGAGCTGTGACACGGCGGCCTTGAGAGCTGGGCATGAGAGCCAGTACATAGTGGGGAACGGCTGGGGCAGGCGACGGGCATCGAGAGGAACATCAGCTTGCGATCCAAGAACGTGAGGCCATGTCAGTGGTCAAGCGCGTCAAGACCATGTTCGCATGGTTTACAGCATTTCGAGCTAAGGACGCCATACTGCTGCACAACGTATGACTCACTTGTCTATCGGTGTTGCCTGCCCGGGCTCCCTTCAATGAGACCGCGAGAGGGTACAGCTTCAGTACCGTCGGCTCTCCTCCTTCGTGTGAAAGACGGTCCATCGAAATGCACGCACGCGGGCGATATCCGAGCAGAAACACAAGAGGAGTAAGCAAAGCGACGATGTAGCAGTGGCGAGGAAATTTTGAAACCCTTACTATTGTCAGGGTCGATAGGCGAGATCTTGAAGCGAGAGCATATCGGTAAAGGCACGTGCTGCTGTAGTATAAACTACGATGCTCGCTTGCGAGAGGGATCACGCAACAATCCAAGGACTGTGGATATTTGATAACTGCAGGGATAGCAGAGGCGACCAGGGAGCTAGCTACCGCTTGATATTTTGTGACGTGGCGTTGCTGCACGTTACAAGATCCAGAACGACGTGCGGGAATACATTGCGGGGATGAAACGTTTCTACAATATTTTCCCGGGATGGAAACAAGTAATAGCTACCCGGTTACACTGATTGCTGTCTTTTGGAGGACGGTAAGAATGGCCACAGTCATTAGGGCATGGCCCACGGAAGTTCCGGGACCAGACAATCTAAAATCTGAGGCCTGCTCGTCAAAGGCGGGGGGAGGTCGAACGCGGGCAAAGGTATTGACGCCGTTGTGCTTGCTTCTTTGTTAATCATTATTAGCATTAAATAGGAGGCTCGGCGTTCTTCAAAGGCGACGGTAAATGCGGAGAAACGTTTTGTGCGTCAAAAGCCTACATAGCGGAAAAGGGTGGGAGTGATGGTGATGAGCACGAGAGTCAGTCACCTCGAACGCTGGCGAGCACGACGCAGCAAGTGCTGGAACGGCGGACATTCTGCTCGAGCTTCGCGATGTGAGCCCGAAACAAACAACGGCATTTGAGAACCAAGCCCCATCGACAGTGGCAGGTAATGCTGCTATATTCTGTATCCCTTTCGGGGGCAGCGAGGGCTTTACGGTCGTTAGCCAAGACAAGGGGTACGGAGCCAAACACACAATAAGTGCTACACCGTACCACATTCAGACAGGATTCGAGGCACGAGGCACCGGAGATGCAGGTTCAGAGAATCGCATCGTTCATGGGTTATTTTTGTTCCGCTGCATCGTGGGTGGGACTGTCACACTGTCACGAAAAAATGCATCTTTTGGAAACCCGTGACTCGATTATCAACTTAAAAACGGAGAAAATTCCGAAAATTGAAACACGCCTCGGCGCTAAAAAGCACCCCTGCTCCGGCCCGCCCTTAGGCTTTGCCATTAAAAAGGCACGTCGAGCCACAAACGCGCCAGTCAGATACAAACACAGAACTCCGGAATTTACCGCACGCAATTACTCTATGTAACTGGAATATAGATACCTACCTCGTAGCCATATTGATAGCGGTGACTTATAGGCAGCCAAGTCACAGCCCTATCCATCAGGCTTTACGCTGCGATACTACGCATATCACGTACTCGGACAGTCAGTGTCATGGTACTTGGTACGAGCTATGACAGCAGCAGCGGACCGAAACATGTTTTGCTTTTTACCTATATATACTATTATATATGATTATGTTGGACTCACCACAGGCCAGCATTCACGACAATTTCGTTTGCGGGTCACCCTACCTCAAATCGCTCTAGATATACATACGTTTGCTCGTAATTTTTGTTTGTCGCCCAAACGTTACTTTACTATCTGTTTGTATCTGTTTGTGATACGTAGTACAAGTGCACATCGACAATATTACACGGTCCGTGCACGGTGCGGTAAAAAAAAAAAAAAACTCCTACTACGTACGAGTATTATCTCTCCCTCTATAGTCGTGACTCGGATCCGGGGTCACTAAGTAAGCTCTTTACCTCCCTCCCTACTATTTAAATTTGGTACGTGCCTTGCATTTTTATCTCGAAGATTTCAGCACGTTCTTCCCTCGTCAACTGTCGTCGTGTGCCCACGCTCCTATATTTGCTCTCGACAGTTGGTGTCATTTGATAATAAACATCTCCATACCAACATACGTAAACCTTCATTTTATTTAGAGTATGTATTTACTTCCTGCATTCCCGGATTACATACATAAGTCGTACCACGGTTTGTTGCAGTTTTTTCAGTACGCGTACCTTTCCCCGTTTTTATTCATGTTTCACCCCTGAAGGTGATAACCCGCTCCAGAGTTATTGGAACCTGCCTTGTGACCACAAACTCGCGTTGTGGCGATGAATTAATCTGCAAATAACTACAGCAACAACTACAACAGTACAAGTATTCACAGAAGTTCGTTATGTACAGTTGATACTGCGCCTGCACCCGTAGTGATGATTTGCTTGAGTTTCTTCGTATGACTATTATTCCTGTCTGTATTTCTATCGTTCCGGGGGTATTCTTCCACTCTAGAGTTCTTGGAGCCTGTCCTGTGACCACGGACTTGATTTTAGAGATGAATTAAGAATAATGTGAGAACAACAACAACAAGAGTAGCCCGTGGTCCTGCGTGGTAGAATATCTTGTGTTTTTTTTAACGTTTGTGTTTGGTTTCATCGTTGGGGTCTGCATCTCTGGTTTTTCGTCGGGCGGGTGGAAGCCTCACCGAGTAAGGTCTGCTTCCTGAACGTCTGCATACTGAAATTAAAAGTTTTGTTGTTGTTGTTGTTGTTGTTGTTGTTGTTGTTGTTGTTGTTGTTGTCGTTGTTGTTGTTGTTGTTGTTGTTGTT
>JAYJME010003417.1:0-12125 GCA_036873775.1 Costaria costata | reverse complement strand
CACTCTCTCCTGCACGTGTTCCTAAATTATTGTGCTGTGTTCGTTGTTGTGCTCAGCGATGCCGTGCTTGGATTCTCGAAAACAAAACATGTTTTCCATACTGTATCCTATATGTTTCTTCACATGGCCTTAAGACAGACGGCAGCAATTTTGGTTCTGTATGTACCAGGATGGTATTTTTCGACTGTTTTTCTGTTTGTTGTTTGTGGTATGATACGCATATCATAAACACTGCCAAAAATTGAAAAAATGCACATTTGGAATGAGCGTTCGGGATGAATCATACTGGTAGCCTTTTCAAGTTGGATGCGAGTATTTAGTTTACACTACGAGTACTGATGATTAATTATTAAGTATTTTTTTATTTGTTTTCGTTTTTGACTCCGTGTTTTCGCACGCACACGCGATGTTGTAACTGTAAACCTAATAATCTTCCACGATAACACTATTTATTCTACGCTCCTTCCACTAATAATAAAAAATCATGCTGCTGTAGATGAAAATCATCAGCCTTGCGTCACCCCGCCTCCGAAGGGGAAACTTGTAGATTGTACAATCGTTTTCCAATTTGCTTATACGCAAACACTAAAAAATGACTGGTTTGCAAAAGTCAGTTTCAGAGTTGCTTACCAGGTATACGCGAACACTCGAAAAACAACACGAGACGGAATTTCACTGTTTATGATCTAAAGTAATGAATTCCCCGGAATTTTTTAGAATCAAACATTCTATTATATAATTATTACAAAAGAGTAAATTATAGGTGAATGTACGAGAATACTGGAGGACCATTGCTGCTTGCTGTATATTGCAGCTGGTATATTGCACAGTCGTTTCTAATTTGCGCAATTTACGAGTACTTATTATTTTGCTTATTTCACGAAACAACGAAACAACCAAAAAAACGTATGATATCATACCCCCGTATTTTATTATTATTGTGTTCCAGTATTCTTGTAAAAACGAAAATAGGTAGACGGCAGCGGGCATCGACCACAAGAAATTAGAAGTGCCCTTCACGGAATCTTCAAGAAACGGGAATGGCGTTGATGGCGGGACGGGACGGTGTATATATTGTTTCACGACGGAACGGGGCGTGAATACAGTTTTGACGACGGGACGGGACGGTATATTCAATTTTTACGACGGCACGGGACGGGAAATTCAATTTTTCACGACGTGACGGGATGGGACGACGGGGCCAATTTTGATGACGGGACATGACGGTATGTTTCATCGTTATAGATTTGGTCGACGCGAAGGGACGACGGGCCTATTTTGACGACGGTTTTACCTTCCCGTGCGGGCGTTGCTGTGATTACCATCCCGCCAACATGTGTTGTGGATGACCTTGATTTTTAGGACCGGAACATCGGTATGCGTCTGAAACGGCTTTGCTATTGTTTTGGCTGAAAATGATAACATCGTAAAACGTTCCAACGACACCCCTGGAGAAACGAAAAACGGGTCTATTACGGGGGACCATAGTTAATAGGACCAACTATTGTTAGCAAAAACAAGGAACTAATATATATATATATATATTGGTGTTTACAGTAGGTCCTATTGTGTCTACAGTAGGTCCTCTTAGCTATGTATGGTACCCCGCAATAAGTACCTCTCCCCAAACGACCGCAAGTATTCTGAGAATAGCGAGCCTGATTCGGATGGAATCCGGGTCTAAAGAACACCTTGAAGGCACGTACTTCGTATAAAGACAGTAGTTTCGGGTCGGTTTTGAAAACCTATCCAGGAGAGACAGCCGTTTTTGTACTTGATTTCAGGGGGCTCGTGGGCTGCTCTGTCAGGCATCGATGAAAACAAATATATAACATACTTGGAAGTATAGGTGTGAGTATGTATGTGTTCTTCATATTAAACCGCTCTTCTACTCAAGGACACCCGGCACACCCAGTGCCCGTACTGATTCTACACCCTAGCTAGAGCGATACACGGTATGTGGGCACAAATTACGGCACAGAGACAATTCATCTGGATGCAATAACACGGTAATGTCATGTCACCCTACTGGGTACGGCAGGCACAACCACTAGTACCGTAGGTAGACTATTTCCAGAAAAAATGGGCAAGCTACAAGCAACCCTCGGCGCACCAGACATGCATACGCCAGCAACCGAAATACAGGGTGCACGAAAAGTAGAAGTAGAAGATGGGCACCATGTGAAGAACACACACCAATTGGAAGAGAGAAAATGAAACTATACTAAAACAAAATAAACTACAAATAGCACGAAGAAAAGGAAGCACACAAGAAGAAGCGAAGACGAGGCAATATTCCAAACGAAAAGCTGAGCCAACAAAGCTCGGGAGACCGAGTGTTTGCGTATATACAATTATGGGGAATTCAATAATTTAGACCAAAGTTAAAGGAAGTGAAGTTCCGTCTCGCATTATTTTTTTAGTGCTGGCGTATAAGCAACTCAAAAACTGACTTTGAAAACCTGTCATGCCGTATCAGACAGGGGAACCGGGGTCGCGACAACTGTGAAAAAAGAAATTGAAAATACATTAGATGATACGGGTGTATCTTTGGACCAGTTCTTCTCTTCAGATAGTGTGGGATACGAATGGTGGCAGCACTTCCCCCAGGGCCGGTGCTACTACCCCGTCGGCGAAAAAGCCCCCAAGTGTTATCAGTGGTTACGGGCGAAACCAAAACACTCGGGACCTTTTCCTCCGGCGGGTAAAAGAAGGACTGTACCGGAGTACATTGTATCGTATTTATATACGCTGGATGTACGTGTAATGTATGTCCGCGTAGACTCACACCAGCTTAACGTGTTAAGACTTGAATATTTGACGACTGTGACACTTGCCATGTCTGTGTGCTGGGCGGGTGGAGTCTCTAATAAAGTCTTGTTTCTGCCTTCTCTCGTTGGAGAGAGGAAGGCTTCAAGAGAGTGGCTGCATGGCCATCGATCTGTCCTCAAATCTGTGTTTTATTCGGTAGGGGATAGGGGACTGTTCGAGAACTATCCCCATCCCGTTTCTGGATAATACGCTGTCTTCGGGTACCACTGATAATCTTGTAGCAGCAACGCCTCCAGGGCGCCTGGGATAGATGCGGATCTACAGTACTGAAGCCTCTTCGTGTCTCTCTTTCGAGTTATATCCTTCGTGAAAATTTAGCGCTTTCGTCTTGTGCCACCCAAGGCACCAGTACTGATGAAGATGTATGTGTGTTATCCTCCTGCCTGATCAAATCAACCGAGATAATATTACTCCGCATGTAATACTGGACACTACACAGTAAAATATACCGCCATGCGGCCCATGAATGAGGCAGTAGTCCACTGGGTGAAAATGGGTCGTATGCCTCATCTACTCATTTCGTTGTGCACAGGTCGTCCCCGATATCATAATATATTGGGATTGTGAAGGTATAGCCGTAAGATGGAAACCCATTGTAATTTATCTCCGTTAATATAATCACCTCGTCTCTACCCACGGCCTTCCAGGGCAAACACAAAGCAGCGTACAGGTGGCAGATCTCAGTTCGGAGTTCTGGAAGAGCAGGGTTCTTACCTGCTCCCGACGGAGATCGGCACAGTAGTAGTAGTGGTAGTATGATAGATCACTCATTTACCTAATCTACGGTATTCATACGCAAGCTGGACGTCACGTATCCCACGACGTTCGTAGATCTATCCATATTACAGGCTTGACATCACGTATCGCACGAATTTCCTAGATCCAGAGCGCTCTATCACAGGATATCGCATTGTGACGCTCTATCACAGGATATCGTATTACTAATAGTAACTGCCCGATGTGAGCCCCTCGTGGAGCTGTTCCGGCGTTCAAATCGCCATCAAACCAAACCATCAGCATCTGTTTAGCCTTCCCCCTCGTTCCTCTTTATTTCGGGGCTTGTCTAACAACCCATCTGCTGGGTCATGACATCCGTCTCGCATTATTAGAGTTTGCAATATCCTGCCGTATAATTAACAGGACTCGTCGGCTAACCTTTCACAGCATTACAACCTTTTCGCCATGCCAAGTTCCAATTATAAATCTCTGACCAAACTACTAAGTACCTACTACGGTATCTACCCGCATTCCGCATCATAAATGGTACCAACACATGAGCCAGCTAGACCGGTAGTTGGTGGTCTGGTTCTTACTCTTCGCTGAGCCTAGATACCTGGTATCTGCCCTGGCAGTGTGAACTCGTCTAGTCTGGGTCCTCGTTTTGATACTGGCGGTCGGTTATGGTATCGCTGTCTTGAACATGCGTCCGATTTTTTTGTTTTTGTTTTCGTGAAAATGGCCCGTAATGTCGGAAAACGTCATCGGTTTCGGTACAGCACGCCGAACCCGATTACTAGACCCCATAACGCTTTTTACTTCACTGGCTGGTCGTTTCGTGTATGATGTATGCTTCGCCTCATCTGCGGTCCTTTTTGTGTTGTATGCTGTTGTGGTATTGTTCGTCGTAGCACCAACTGCGCCATCCCTAGTACGGTTTTTGATCAGACCGGTTTGCGTGTATACACATGCATACATAAGCAATGGCCTGTTTCGCTCTGACGTCCGTACTCCTTGCGTGGGGTCCAAACATCACTGTGCACAGTGTTTTAGGGTAACATATACTTCGAGTAGATACCAGGTTTGATATCGCGTGATTTCAAGAGCTCTGAAATCAATTTCCATGTATAGCCCTGTAATTGTAAATGACAACCTTGCGTTGTACGTATATATGATACGAAACCCGAAAACCAATCCTTCATTTCCCGGCGCGGACACCAATTAGTATTGACTCTAAGTTTGGTCACTCCGCCTTTTTTTACCACCACTGCGGCTACTATCTAACTGCTGCAGCTCTCGAAGAATCTTATAGGGCTCCGCACTGAAGTTCTAACATTCATAGCAGTGTACGTGCTATTGCTTCTTCTGGTATTACGTCGAGCGGGATATGATGCGGGTTATCCAACAATTTCATTACATCGTGTAAGTATGAAAATTACTGTTCTATTGAAGTTACTACAACCGTCTGCAGGGGTCGAACGTATACCTATCCAGGGGTGCACGCAAACGAGACAACGACCTACTCTCATCCCCCGGTCAGCACGAGAAACAAACCAGAATTGACAAATGTCTGGGCGAAATTACGAACAAACAAGTTTCTTGGTTTTTAGCATATCCCCCCTGTCTTGGTCTCCGAAAGGGGTAGAGGAGTGTCGATTCATTTAGTCTTTCCACGTGCACCCCTGATATATTCTTCTAGTATCTGGCTGTGCGTCTTAACTGTGTACCTGCTCACTGCGGAGATCATTAACAATGACTCCGTCCACATTCTCTCTAGAGTCTATAGCATCGCGCATGCGATCGTTTGCGGTTCTTGCATTCTGGAGTAGGGCCCTGCGGAGGAAATATTCAAAATACGAAAATCATGGTTATCAAGAGCAAGCAGTTACTGACTAGAAATGTCCTGCACTAATATAACAGAGAGCGCCGAGTGCGCCCAGCTCCAGAGTCGCTACGACGTTCTGTGCGGGATTTCTCTGTTGCCTCCGCTTAAGGTTCGCAGAAAAACCCACAAAATCTAGCCGCGACTGGCACCGTGCATGCCCTGCCCGGCGTACCGGTGCTTGATAGCGGTACGCTGCGCATTATGAAGACGTGGCATAAATCTGTAAAATCTTCACCATGACAAGTGCTGCTGACATACACGGCACGGCTTAGAATCGGTAACTATTAAATGATATGTAGGTGTAAATCAGTACCAGTGGCACCGACAACCAAAGTATTCCCGACACTCGGAACCGGCTGCGGCATAAGCCACCTTGGCATCGCATGCACACAGCCGTGCAAATCTATTAACGTATACTGCCTTGTTAGCGTGTTCACTGAGTTGACATGTTGGAAACTGTCCCCTTACCGCCAGTCTGGACTCTCGTGGGTTCACTCCTTCCATCAACCCCAGCGTTGGTTTGTCGTGATATAAAGATGTAACGCCTGCTACGTCCAAACCATGTAGCCAACAGGCTTACTGTCGGTTGAAAACTGAATTGTATTTTTGCCATGTCGAAAATTAATGTCACTATATCTTTCGTTGCAAATGCAGTGTAAGCCCGCGAAGAAGTAAAAGAGCCAAATACCAAAGTATGTCTCACTTTTGGGTGGACGCAAAGAGAATAAAACTAAGAACTTGTGCTCAGCGGCGAGAGCTACACTGAATCCTATACAATAGACTATGGTCAAGGTGGTGTCACAAAATGAATCTGAGTCTCACTCCAAATTATAACAGGCGTTTCTGGTTGGCGGGCCTCTACTCTACCTCAATAATCAAACCCCAGCATCGCGTCGGTCGTCCAGGTTTCCTACTGGCCGCACTGTTTGTCACAAGCCTTCTAAAAAACACGCACTAATCGCTGATTTTGCCTAGGTTCGGTGTGGTTTCGTTGGTCTTCGAGATGGTGCGAATAAATCCGAACTATTCAGTTTTTGCCCATCCACCCGCCAGTGGCGCCCATCTCGCCGTCTCCTACGACGCGTATTGGTCAGTCTAGTGCCGAGAGGCTAACAGCTACCCTTATAATCGCGACTACTGTACTTAGCCTGCCGTGTCCCGACGGCATAAAATGTGTGATACGGATAATGTTTCCAAGTGTATAGACCCGGGTTGTATGTACTAGCGAGCGCGCGTAGCGCACCACCCTCAAACCAAAGTCCTCGCCAACGTTGTCATGCGCAAGGTTTAGGGGCCTGTCGGAGAGTGTGGACGAGTCAGCAAGCACGTGGCTATCTACAAAGTATACGAATTACATTACAAAATAAATAAATCGAACGAAATCGACTTCTGCTTTTTCTGCTGTGTAATTTTCCTATACCTTACGCTTTCTACTCTCCGGCCTTTTTTTTGTCGGCCTCTTTTGTGGGTGCTAAGGTTGTCATGGGTCGTACCGCGGTAGGTCCATTTGCCGTACCAGATATTTGTTGATGTTTCAATTGACTTGCCATTCCTACATTTTTTCTGTTCCACAGAGCTTCGTAAATGAAAAAGTTAACATGTAGTAGTACTCGTGGTAGGATGTTTAGACTCGTGTACTTCGTACGTAATCGGTTTGACCGCCGTAACTTAACATCCTATCTCCCTGCCGTCTGTAGTCCGTGCTCGGACCTTAGTGCCTGGCACTGCTAGAGATTACGACCTCCGTATTTACGATATGTCTGTTAAAACGTTTAGCTTTCGCGTAGGATGTGGCGTGATTTTCCCCAATTGTGTGAGGTATGAACGTACTTCGTATGCATTTTGGTGTCAACGTTCAGCTCCCCAATCTGGCAAAACCCCCTCCATTTAAAGCACAGTGCGAATTCGTGGAGGTGAGGCGCCCTTGGCTGTCTAAACCATTAATTCGTATTTTAGTCGACAAGAAGTGCTGTCAGAAAATCGTCTCTCGCCTTCTGCATGTTCCGAGCTCGTCTACGTATTTATTTGCAAACCTGACAGATTCTCTTACGGGTGCGTGTTTTCAACTCTACATGTTAGGATTATGAAGATTTGTACCGTCCCTCGCCGTAGCGTCTGTCGATTTGATAAAACAATTTACAATAAAAAAAAACCATCCAAAAATAAATAAAAACATAAAAATTTTTACTAAAACCTGTGCGTTGTGCTGACTCCTTCCGAGTTCCTGCGAGTGAGCTCAATGTAACAAAAACAGATTCGTAATTACTGCGGCTATGACCCCGCGGTCTTCCGTTCCAGCTCGCATTTTCCCGGGCCCACACCAAAACACGGGGAAAACGTTCCCCCCAGGGCTCCTCCCCTGTTCCCACCTTCTGGCCCTCAATGCAGCCCACCAACAAGTCGGAAAACCGGCGAGCGCTTGTCAACCATCCGGCGAGACAAAGTCTTCCAACAGAATACGCACATCGTGGCGTCAGGCGGAACATCCCCCGCGCACACACTTCAATGTTCTCGTCGAGCGCTCACCCTGGGAAGCTCTACTATCCCTTGTGCATGTGCAATACAAGACAATATAGGCTAGCACACGAGAAAACGACACTCGGGGTCGAACGAAACCTTGTAAACTACGTACACCGTGGTACGAGGGGACGGGTGTGTGTGACCTTTCGCGTGCTAGTCAGGTGCCAAAAACGCGTGGCCACCGGAGCTCCGCGCTTGTTCCCACCTCACTTCCTTCCATGCTCACGCAATATACCCTCGACAAACATGATATCAGTCGAACGCAACAAAATGTATGTACGCTGTGTATAATTCGTACACCGTGGCCAGCTGGGAGCTGAAACGCGTACACACCGATGCCTTGCACTTTGTCTCAACCTCGCTTTCCTCTGTGCTGACGCACTTCAGACCCACATACACACATAACAAACCGGCCAGAGCAACCGCAATAGGTACACCATGCCAGCGAAAATAAAGTAATCGTACGCAAGTCGTAGAACGAAAGGGGGGCCACTCCCTTCCCCGCCGATTTCTTTGTATAGGTCGATACCTCTATGCTCGGCGTTCGTTTCGGTATCACCGACCTCATTGCAAACGACATACCAAACAAACCAATCTTCAACGCTAACAGACCGAAACTGAAGGCAAATATATGCGTAAAACACCCACCTAGGCGGAATGGACACCTGCGCTTCGGTGATTGTTTTGGCCTTCCTATCCTTAGTGCAAACAATCAAATGTACCAGGTATGTCATGAACTCCCCCGCGATGGGCCGGCATTTAAGTCACCTCCCGGCGTAGCTCCAACGAGTGCTGGCTGCACGAGTTGACGATTTGCATCGCCACAGGTATTAGCTCCTCAGTAGGCGCGCAGCGGGCGTGGATGACGATCATCGTGCGCTTTTAGCGGTAAAAACTGACGGCGGAAAAACAGGCGGGGGCGATTCCAAAACACACAGATGTCTGCGATTATATGTTTTTGTTCGTTCGAGTGCAGGCCATGTGCCAGCTCGGGTGCATGTGCGTTTGTGAGTTTGCGTAGGTGGCGCGTGCCCAACGTCCAGTCGTCTTGTGAGTGCGTGGTGCGTGTGCATGGTCGCGCGTGTGCGTGTGCGTGTGCATGTGCGTGTGCATGGGCGTGTGCGTGTGCGTATGTTGTGCGGCGTGCGTGCGGCTCGTGGGCGTTGTGCGGCGCGTGTGCGTTGTGTGCTGCGCGTGTGCGTTCGTTGTGCGTTGCGTGTGCGTTGGGCGTGCGTTCGTTTTGCAGCACGGGTGAGTGGGCGTGTGCATGCGGGTGTGCGTGCGATTTTGTGCGTTGTGCGTGCGCGCGTTTCGCGTGCGTGCATTGTGCTTGTACCTGCGTGCGTGCATTGTGCGTTCAGCTGCGAGCGTGTGATATACGTGCCTTTGCCCTCATAGTGGGTATACGTACCCCCGCCGGTACTTCCTGGGCACCGGGTTTGAGTGCGTTGTGCGCGTCTGTGCTGACTTGCTCCTGGGCGGGGTTTGTGTTGCCCGTATATAAATAATCATATATTTTCGGTACGCAAACCATACGGCAAGACAAATAAACACTCAATATTAGCTGGGTGCGTGCATCTGCCTGCCCATGCGAGCTGGTCCGACCATAAAACGGATTTTCATTCGCTCAGTGGTTTTGCAACCTTTTAGACGTATTATGACTCCAAATTTGGCAGCGGCTTTTGTTTTAGCTTGCAGCGCATTTACAGACCAAACAAAATTGGAATCCGAGTTGATTTAGTTGAGAAAAGCCATGTTGAGTATATTCCTTCACATACCAAAATATTTCGATATTAAAGTCTATACGAAACGTCGAAACATCTGATCAGCGCGTGACGCTGATTGTCGGTGTGAACATACCTTGAGGCAATGCCAAACGATCGATATCCTCCTCATCGCGTAATTCGTCGTCAATCAAGAGATATGACGTGCATAATATTCACCATACAAAGTCAAGATATTCAGATGAGCGACCCGAAATCTGGATTTCCCAGCTCAGTTTATCATTTTTTTGTCTTGAAATTTTCACACGTGATTCGCATCTCTCTCTTCTACACGTTCAAAGGGGCTCTATTTTTATTAGACTTTTGTTTTCCGTGAACATACTAGTATCATGACCAATCACAATAATGTCTCGGCTTGAAAAGAACAAGTATTATGATGTCGACGAGATTTGAACCCTCGACACACCTTTTGTTGGTTCATATAGCATATTATTTTATACAAAACAAAACGAAAATGAATATATTTATACCAGGTATATACATTTTATCTGGAAATTTAAGATATCTAAATATTAAGTATATATCTTTATATTTTAATTAAAGATTAAAATTAAATTATTTGAATTGGTTTATGTTTAGTATGTACCACCAGTGACGCTAGTCACTGGACTCTAAACCAATAAACATTTCTATTAATAGTTCGCAAATCCCCTGGTTTTGTTCAATACTTCGACATCTAATTACAATTTTTTTTAGCCATCCCCTCCTCAATCGTTTCCTACTTTATCCAAGTGAAACCAGAAATTTGGCTCTGTCGCAAAAAACTTGTCGAAGCAATATTGTACCCCATACGTTGAGAAAAAAAACGTCGCCAGGATCTCACCGACCAATAGTTTGTTTAAGTAATGTTATGTGACTCTTTTCAGCCTGCCCGAGTCAGCCTTGTCTTTAAATGTCAGCCTCGTCTTCGATACTCCGCCGGCTTGTCCACCTCTCCTGGCCAATATTCTCAGCTGCTTCGTATGATACAATTTTTCGAGCCACAAATAGCCAACTGCCGCTAGTGATGCTGCTGCCGTTGCTCACTGTGCTGCTGCTGTGCTGCTGTGCTGCTACTAGTGCTGCTGCCATGTTTGTTTGTGCGTACGTATGTAGTCGGCGTAGAGGACTGCTTTGTGTGCTGATTGCAGTGATGCTGCTGCTATGATACGTGTGATACAAAATGATCGCAGTATGCGGTACGAAAAAAAGGAGACGGTTGTTAGTGTGCCATGACTACGAGTGAGTATATAATGCGTGAGCCACAGAGCTGTAGTTGCCGTTGCTGCTGCTGCTGCTCCTCGTGCTGCTGCTATTATTATACTACTACTGCTGCTACTACTGCTGCTGTGTGCGCGTGCGTACGTATAATGGAAACTACCTGGTACCGGTATATATATGCAGTACACAGCAGCAGCAGCGTATATAAGCACCAATCGACGGCACCAAGCCCCCGACGTTGTTCCTGTACAGTAAGCGAGCATTGTGAGTTGTGCGACAGCATACGTATGATTTTGAGTTTTTTCCAAGTTGCGTTGTTGCGTTTGATCAATTTTAATGCGGTCTAATTTTGAATTGTATAGAGTAACACAAGCAGCAGGTCATTCGATGCTACTGCTGTACGAATATGTGCTACTCGTATGTGTACAACACGTCGTTGTGCTACATCCGACACCCGTCTCGCTTTCTGGGCAACACAGGTATCTTCTGCGCCGGAAATTTGATATAAGGAGACGGTTGTTGGTGTGTCTTCGATGTCCAGTCGGCCTGTCTGTCGGTCGGCCGCTGTCTAACATGTACTGAACTGTTTGACGTATATCAGGTATATGCATGCGCATGTTTTGTGGTCACGTCCTCACGTCCCTCCAGGTCCTCCGACCTCTGGTAAAAAATATGTCAGGAGACATCTATTTGACCGACACCGACTGACGCAAAACTACTAGGTAGTGTGGAACACTCGGTCCTTCACCCTTGACAGCGCACGGCTTCCCTTCCTTGAGATAATATCTCCTGACTAAGACTTCTGACTCTTTTCTTCTGTCCTGTAAGCGATGGCGAATTCCTTAGAATCGGTGCTGCACACACACGCTGACCAGGTACATATCATTCGACGAAAATGCAAGCGGATCTAATAAATGATGTACTGTAGAATCATCTATGATTCGACGAAACAGATCGAATAAAATGGCGTATGTGGATGCATCTTATCTGCCGACGAGAGGTCGACGGCGGCACTCTCAGCTGTAGCTATGATACACGTACTACCTCTGTAGTAACAAGAAAGAGCGGCGGCGCGCGAGCGACGGCGCGATCACCCGAGCGAGCGGCGATCGATCGATCGGGATACACGACAGGCGATCGACGAAGGCGGCGCAAGGCCGCCTCGAACAAACGATCGACGGTCGAGC
>JAYJME010003415.1:0-12127 GCA_036873775.1 Costaria costata | reverse complement strand
CACACAACCCTTGAAACGGAAGACCATCAACATGGTGACCAAAAGGAGCCCTGTAGGCGACTACGATTTGTACATCACTCGATTCCTCGATGTGAAGGGAGAGACCGTGCTCTCCGCGATGCTGCACGGGATAGACGGGTCTTACGAGCCGGGAGCGGCTGCTTACTGGGAGAAGCTACGAACCACGTTTGGGGCGGAGCAAACGGTAGCGTAGATTGAGCGTCGGGGTCCATGCGGTCCTCTCGCGAAACACCTACCAAGTATGATGCTTGTTTCAATCGCTAGGGGTATACGTAGAAGGGGTGCTTCTACACCTATGATACTTCTGTGAATCGCTACGAGTATGGAAAGGGTTTCTAGGTTGTTTGCGAGGCTTGCGCTTTTGGGGGACTCGAGCTCGTGTGTTGCCCTCCCGACGACCCCGAGTGTGCGCCAGCTTCGGCACGGCGGGGGCGGGGCAGGGGCGGGGGTGTCGGCGGGTGTATGATGTGGGAGGTGGGCAGTGGTATTATATTTCGCCGGATCAGCGCTTGGCTTGTCTTGTCTCCCGCTCTGTCGTAGTTTGATTCGGTGGGGCAAGCGGCAAGTTCAAAATAGCAGCCATGCCGCAGCACATTAAGTTAACGCGAAGGCCGAAGACCTAAGGTCCATGCCCGATTGCTGAAGGGCAATAACCGGCCGTTTCAAAAGCATGAAGAGCAGCAAGAAGTGATTGGGCGACGCTCTATCTGCCTTTTCGTGGCCGCAGTTTTCGTATTGGTCATTTCTTTAGGTTTGAATTTTGTCCTAGTGGAAAATCCTTGGTCGACATGTGTCGTCATCCGGGATCGTGGCGCCTCTCTTCGGAAACATTCAAAATTTGAGATAAATTGGCTGTGGATGATTCGCTAGGCGTAGTGCATCTATGTACTTGTGATTCGGAGCTCCGCGTCGGCGATCCAGTGTCGCGGGTGACCGTCTTAGGGGCGGTGTGACGGCGTAATGGTTTCAAGAAGTCGCCTGTTGAAGGGCACTCGCTCAGTAGTCCACTGGTGGATAGTCCTGAATGGAGTCTATGTAGCGACATATTGTGCGCGAGTTCGAAGCTGACTTGGGGGTCATTCCTAGTGAACAAAAAACAAAGTCATGAATCGCGACATTTTCGCTATAATCGTGATATTTGTCACGAACCGTGATCTCGAAAAGTAAAAAAAAAAATGAAGACAAAATCGTGTCTCGATTCGTGACAAAAAAACTCCGTTTTTTTTTTTTTAACCGTCAAAAAAAGAAGAAGGAAAAAGAACGGGGCCTCGGAAACTTCACGTGCACTCCTACCGATCATAGCATGTGTCTGGAGCCGACGGAGTGGCCCAGTGGGCGGTTGTGGGGTCTAGCAACAGATGTGCGCGGGTTCGACGCGGACTGTGAGCAGATCTGGAGCCTGTCGACATATTATGTGCTCAGGTTCGAAGCTGACCGAGTGACCGGTCTGGAGTACCACGCTGGGCGGAAATTTAAGGAATTTAAGGAACGTTTAGGCTTCGTATTTATACCCCAATGGTCCGTTCATTTCCGCCCAGAGTCACTCGTAGTGGTGTATTGTGGCACCACATGTGCGCGGGGTGGCTGAAGCCCAGTGGGTAGTTTTGGAGTCTTTACACCCGATGCGCGAGGGTTCGATCCCTGTTATCATAGCAAGCGGCTGACTTAGGGTATAGTCCAGAGGGCGGTTAGAAAGTCGAACAGGTTGTACTTGCTGTAGAGGCGGAACTCACGCCGCATTTCGCGTCTAGCGCGAGATTTATCTGCTGGCAGCAGGAGGAGCTGCACTGTAGAGGCAGAAGTTACACCGTATTCTCGTTCAGAGCGATATGTGTTTGTTGAGAGCACAGGAGGTGCCCAAGCGTTTCGAAACGGATGTATAGGCCGCAGGGGAAAATGGGGCACGTTTCTGAGAACCCTATTTCGGTTGTTTTGTCGCTGCTACTCTGCAGACTGGTGTTATACTACTGCCAAAATGATTTCCTACTGCAACATAGTTTTTTTCGTGACAACTCCATTCACCTGGTGGTGTTATCTCCCGAAAATTCCTAAACCGAATATTTATGTATACGCTACTTCTTTTATTGTTGTTCATTTTATTTTTCTCAACAGACCCCAAACAAATTTAGCACAAGCAAGCATAGTACGAGAATACCATTATCTATCAAGAACTATTTGTTTTTTTGTCTTATTTTCATCCCTCTAAGGTCGTTCCTAACCAACACAAAAAAGGTCTACAATTGTGACAACAAAACGTGACATTTTCTTCACCAATCAAGACATTTCTCATGAATCCTCAGTTTGAATAGTTGCGAAAATCTCCGTAAATATCGATGTTTTAGCATCCAGACTTCTTGCTTCACCGTAGCGCTACCGCCGTGGGGGCGGGAGTGCCGCTTATTCCCTAGTAGACATATACCAGGTACGAGGTACTCGTACCTGGTACAGGTTAACAGGACGTATCGCGTATCGCGGTAACATACCTGGTACCTGGCACACATTTCCGCTCGAATAGTAATAGTGGTTCATTTTGCTCGTTTTATCGGGGGATACAGAGTACTGCTGCCGTATCATAGCATGGAATCACCTTGACCTAGACTTCAAATATGACCAGATCCTTGTATGAACCAACGGGCAAAAGCGGCTGATTTTTCTTTCTTTCGTTGTTTTTCTGTGCTTCTTTCTCTTGTTCTCTTATTTCTCTTTGTTGTCTGGTTTGCTAGCCACTGTGTATGTTCTGCTTTTCGTATGCCTTTACTTTGGCATTGCAGTGTCTATAGTCTCCTTGCGATTATACTACTACAGTACGTTTTGCGATGTGTACTGGTATTATATCTGTCTCCTCGTAGTTTGTGACCATAGAGAGCTCGTATCAAGAGGATCAGCACGGACACTGGATTTGCTGGATGCCAGTAGGTGGAGAGAGAACATACCACACATCGGACAGATCGACGACCCCCACTTCATGAGCTACAGCAGCAGTACATCTTTCAGCGCAGACATACCCCTGATGGTCTACCTGTACCACCAGTATGATCCAGCAGATGATACAGATGTACCCGGTGGGAGCCATAAGATCTGCATGATCTATAGCATGCCTGGTACCCGTGGTATGTTTCCCGTGTTGGTAAATCTATCTGTGCTATACTCGTGTAAACCCTTCGCAGCATCTCATAAAGGCAGCTGAGGATCTACTGCCTGTAGATGATCTAGCTCGTGATCTGTCCTGTATATAGTCGGGGCAAATCTCGGACAAACGGAATAAAATCAACCAATCACAGGAGGATGTCCGTTCTTCATTTTTTCCACACAGCACCCGCTTGCACAAGCCCACAAGCCACAAGTGCTTCTGCCCCCTGCCTGCTGACATCTGGATCCGACCTGGCTTCCAAGCGCAGCGACCGCATCCACGAATCTCCTACGGCTCGTACATACACCGGCTTTTTCCGGGAATCTAGAAGTTTCCGGCAAGAAGACCAAAGGGCTAGGTGCGTTCAGGCCACACCCGAATCTCAGGTCGTCTCAGATACCTCTTGCTTGTGGCTCACGTTTTTTTGCTCTTTTGGTGCTGTTGCGAGGTGCGTCCACCCATGCCGCACTGGAGGCAACAATGATAGCGGGGCTTGCTTGTTGTGCGGTCACTGTGCCGCATGGATTCGATGCTCTCCGGCACCAGCAAAGAACCTTTGCCCCTCCCCCCGCGCCCGTGAGGTTGTATCATAGCGCGAAAAAAACACCCACCATGTGTCTGTCGGATCGAATTATTGTTCTGCTGCGAAAAGAGTTCAGCTCGGTATCTTCCTCTGCTGGCATCTGCAGTCTTGAGTATTTTCTGTGTGGCTTTTCTGCTCTCCCCGGACCGTTCAACGAGTCAACGCGACGCACGCAAGAAGCCCAAACCACCAAACCAAGTTGCTTACTTGCTGCTGGTGGGTTGGTGGACGATGGATCCACCAGGGGGCGGGGGTTGGGGGCGGGGGCTGTTCAGTCGACGCGGCGCTTTGCGGAACACGTATAATCATAGGACAAGCGGTGTCACACGCAGTTTTTTTTTTGCAACTCACATGGGAGCTATCTATCTATCTATTGATCTATCTATCTGCAGATAGATCTGCAGACAGAGACGATTCTGCTGGAGAAACGGCTGCCATTCGTCATGTAGTCAAGCGTAAGATATTGACTACTGTATTGTGACGTCACAAATCCAACGGGCTCACCTCACCGCTCACCGCTCACCGCCCAGCAGACATGTATATATACCACACGGTGTTATGTAGAGGCCGATCGCCCCAGTGATTGTGATGATGATGATGTATCACACCGCCAAAACACTGCATGCACGGTTTGCCGTATAAATATTTCGTTCATCGGACAGATCCTGGTTTCATCTATACATAAGATCTACTGTAGATATTTCGAGGCAGATAGATCCCTGACATATTTTATACCTTTTATACACGATCTGCACGACCTAAATCATGTTTTCCGGGTAGGGTTGTGTGGAGATACAGCGTTGGTATGCGGGTATTTGCCAGGGCCTCTCCCGGGATTTTTCCCGCGGGACAAAACCCGCGGGATTGTACGGGATTCGGGATTATCTCGCGGTCCCGTGCAAACTGCGAAATCCGGTTTTCCGTATCCCGTGGTCCCGTGAAAAAAGCGAAATCCCGTTCCCGCACAAACGCGTCCCGCGAAAATACTCAAAAGCCCGTTCCCGCACAAACAAATCCCGCGATAATGTTGAAATGCCGCATTCCGTGAATAGAAAAACGAGGAATCCCGACGCTTGTCGAGCTCTTCCTCCCGCGCAGAAGGACAGGCTAATACAACATACCCGGCTGTGTGTGCCAAGTCACGGGTTCATTTATCTCCGATCACAAGTCGTATTTTTTTTTCATTTTTTTTTCAAAAACATGTATACCCAATCCTAGTGTGGGTCTCCCTCGCCCCCCAGTACAACGCAGCGAAACACCAAACAAAGAAAAACCCTTCTATTTTTGTTTAGAGAGCCGAGAGAGGTCCGAGCGCGGAGCAGACGACACACACACACGGCCCTGACCGACATAGCATGAGCACTAACAAGGCTGTTGCCAGCGAGGTAGCAGCGCCTGCTGCCAGCGAGGTAGAAGCGCCTGCTGCCAGCGAAGTAGCAGCGCCTGCTGCCAGCAAGGCAGCAGCGCCTGCTGCGGGCCAAGAGTCGGAAAAATCCCGTCAAGTCCCGTCGTGGCTGCATCCCGCCCGGGGAATCCCGCGGTGGCCGGATCCCGTACAAAAAATCCCGTCCAGTTCCGTCGTGGCTGCATCCCGCTCGGGGAGTCCCGCGGTGGCCGGATCCCGTACAAAAAATCCCGTTGAGTCCCGTCGTGGCTGCATTTCGTCAAATCCCGTCACGTCCAGTCGTGGCTACATCCTGTCCCGGGGAATACCGCGGTGGTCAGATCCCGTGCAAAAAAAATCGTTCAGTCCCGTGGTTGCCGGATCCCGTAAAACAACATATTTCGGTCCCGTGGTTGCCGGATCCTGTACAAAAAATACCGTTGAAGTCCCGCGGTAACTTAATCCCGCGGGATTTGGTCCCGAGGTCAAAAACCGGTCCCGGGGAAGGCCCTGTGTTGAAGTACTACGGGGACACACGTATCACCCTTTTGCCTATCAAGCAGGTCTCGCGTTGCCACTCACTTATAATTTCCCTTTGTAGAAGCTTGTTGTATGATTGATGTTTGCCGATGCGGATGAAAGCGTTCTGACAGAGTGCGCGACTCGTCTCTTGACTCGTTCCCTAGTTTCCCTATACGCAAATGCCATCCAAGTACTACGTATACCCCTTTTCCTCTTCCAAATCCTGGAACCTAGGCCTTTGCTGGCTTCCAGGGCAATACCATAACACCTGGTAATTACCTACGAGGTAGTATTTACCTACGGAATCGTTTCCGTACTTTTTTCGCATTTTCGTACTTGGGAGGCGTGTCTGGATAGGAAAACAGGGGTTCGGGGCGAGACAACGAGCCCTTCGACGTAGTATCACCGCGAAAAGAGAGAATACATGTGCTCTTCTTCTATCTCTTTGAACAACCAACACACGTTAGTATCAGCACCACAACCGCTCTCATAGGCAAACCTGTGCAGTGGATATGCCTCTCATGGTCCCATCCTTTTCATCTTACTAATTGGCGTCGACGGCAGGAGGACTTAAAACCTGAAATCACAATGCCATTGGGTTTATGTATTTGCATGAGACACAGCTCTTCTTGCGCGCATGTCTGCCGTGTGGGGGTGCCGCTTTTACCACCCGGCCCTTGAAAAAGAAAACAGGATGATAGTAACGGGTAGAAAACGCGGGGGATATCGTGACCAGCGTGTGGTTCCAGTATTATACAGCAGTATCAAGAGAAAAGGAATAATATCAGCAAAAATTCCAACAAACCTGACGCGCGCTACGGTAGGGGTGTTGTTGCTCCCTGATTTTTTCTGAGGCTCTTTTCACGTAACCCCTTGAGAGCCGGAAACGGTTTTTGGGGACAAAACTACTTGGAAATAGTGTGGGATGCTTTTTTGCGGTAGTAAACGGGTTAATAAGAAAAGCTCGATACCCCACCCAAAACTTTGGGACTTTTTCAAAAACTGAAGGTAGGTGCAGACCGAATAAACTATAGAAATAAATGGTAATATTCTAAAGCACAGACAGGCGGTATTGCAACGATATCGTGTACCTGGTAGTTCCTATATATATAGTAGTGTAGGTTATAACCCTTATACTACTGAAAAAAATGTCCCCACATTCATTTTAAGTAATTTGTCTCCAAAAATGGGTTACAGTTTTAAAGGGGTTAAGGAGCCCTTCCAGTCAGAAACGATTTTGCCAAAATGTGATACCTCTGTCGTACCATACGTCCCCTATAGTTTGGGATTGGGTCCATCAGCAACGGTACAGGACTTTCTATTAACACATTATTTCGAGGCTGATACTGCGGAATGGACAACTTCTCTTTCGATTCTGCCTGCTTATCGGTATGCGTTTACTATTGAAAATCATGGAATTCAATATCGTTTACCGTTAGGCTTTATTGGAGGAGCGTGTGACCGTTTTGCGCCTCAATGCCACGAGATTATGTGCACGGTGAGCACAGAGCCGTCAAGATCTGATACCGTAACTTTGTTACGAAACAGAACCGGTAAAGTGCTATCAACCTTAACTTATTTGGTACAGAACTCAACGCATCATGTTATCGTACGCACTCTTTTTTACCATAAAGTAAGCCGTAAAGACGCGTTCTACGATATAGAGGTACAGTAGTAGTGTAGCGGTTTTGGGCCGAAGTACGTTTTTCCGACAGACGGGACTCCTCAAGTAAGGAGTTATTATACATGAGACCTTACACCGTTTTTTTTCTTTTACACCATATACCCACTACTCAATACCGATGGAAGCCCCAGAATGTAAACCTCGTTCTATATGCCTACATACAGTAGGCCATATGGTATTGTGCATCGGGTTAAAATAAGCGTCAAAATGTTATCAAAAAACAGTTTTGGGTGAGATATATGGAGCTCCGGGAACATTATTGGCTCGATCCCTGCCGCAGTCTGCATCTAAACAGTTGCCTTCATCCCACAACCAACCATACCCACCTGTATACCCCAGCCCTTACAATGTTGTCGGGGGAAAAAACCGCACAAACCAAAAATATACGAAGCGTACTCGTGTTTGTACCAAGAAAAATGACAACGTGCAATTTTGTCACTCTCTCTGTTCTTCCAATTCACTCTGCACCTCTCGCCCTCTCTCTCTGCCGTGAACGTACGTATTTTTTGTCGCGATGGCAGGAACAAGCATCGTACTTAAGGGAAAAGTACAAGAAGAGGTTGGAAACTACCGTCCCACCAACACCACCACCACCACCACCACCACCACCACCACTACCACCAACACTGCCATCAGCAACAGCACCCACAACAATGTGGTTTGCGTGTAGGCCTCTACTCGCCGTCGGCCTGGGTGCTTTCACGCTGCTGTCATCGAACCCTCGGCCGCGCGTGATGATCAAGGCAGGCACCAAGTTTTCGAGCAAAGACGTCGGACACATGGCCATGAGCAAAACCATGAAGGCCGTCATGATCCGCATGGTCGGCGTCGACGCAGACGGGGACGAGTCGGGCGTGCCGACCAGGCTCTGGCACGAAAGGTGGGGATGGCTGTATACCGAAGCCGTGACTTCGTATACGGATACCCTACAGTCTTAGTATCATAGTATAGGGTCTCACGCGGGATACATACAGTTGGTTGGTCTGTTTTCTCTTTTCATGATAGCTGTCTAGACCTTGTGGCCCACGCTTCCTCAAAGTGGTTGTTTTTTTTACTGTAGTTTAAGAGCACTATACTGATATTATGGTGATGGTGACAAGCCGAAACAGGCGCTCCTAATGTCAACCATCGGAGCTATCCATCCAATATTTTTAGGATCGGATGCGGAGTTTTTTTTTCAAAACGTTGTTCGTTAGATGTCTCGCCATATGGAATTGTTTGTCGGATTTGCTAGAATGCTGCTGCAGCTTAACCCCTTTAGAGCCGGAAACGGTTTTTGGGGACAAAACTACTTGGAAATAGTGTGGGATACTTTCTTGGGGTAGTAAAGGGGTTAAGCGTTGTCTCTAAGTCGGTTGCTGGGTGAGGTATACACACAATACGTACAGAGACCCTCGAGTGGCGAGTCCCAGAAACAACAAGACATAACAAGTGGTACGAGTACTGCACCCCTATCGTATTAGACTATAGCCCTCGTCTGGTTTTTATCACATTATTGCTTTTGTCTAGAAATATAACAAGTAAACCGAGGGAAATAGTTTTTTTGTGATGTGTCCGAAACATTCTGTTAGCTTCTACGTATACTATTGCGTCGCATGCCCTTGACCCCCATGCATGCTGCGCGCTTGGCTCTGCTACAAGACCCCCCAAAAACACTTCAGGTCAATTTCTTTCAGCTTCTTCTTGAGCATCTATCGACATTCCTTGGTGATCGCATACATACGAACACATAAACACATGCCTGCCTATTATTTGCAACTCCTGTATCGATAATAGCAACGACGATACCGATATTGACAGTGATAACAATAACGATATCGATAATATTAACGATGCCATTTGTTTTCGGTTTCCGTTGGTTTTCGCCTTATTTATGTCACTGGGAATGTTTGAGAGTGATTGACGTGAAGCTCATGCTGCACATTGCCGGATGGCAAAGCTATAAATAACGATAAAGATAACCGTAACCATGACGATATCAATAACGATAACTGTAACGATAACGATAGCTATAACGATATCGATAACATTAACGACAAACGCAACGATAACTATAACTATGACGATAACGATAAGGATTACTATATCAATAACGGTAACGATAACGACAACGATAACGGTAACGGTAAAGATACCGATCACGATAACGATAACGATAACGATACCGACAACGCTAACGATAACGCTAACGATGCCGATATTTCAGGATCCAGAAGCGGGTTGACGAGATGGGCGTCGCACAAATCCGCGACACCGTTCTCACCGAGGTCTCAAACGGATTCTTCGGAGTGCAGATGAAGTTCGTCGACCTCGCCAAGTTCGCCTCCACCGATGACCCAGCGGCGACCTGCGCCACCGCGACTACCGCTGGCTGGGGCGGTGTCAACATGTGCGCTGCGGACTGCGGGAGCAAGCGCTCTTATATGGACCAGGTTCCGCACGAAGGTGCTTGCCACGTCCTCTGCACGCTGGCGGTCGCTCCATGCGCCAAGATGTGAGTTATCTTCACCGAATACATGTATTACGAGCGAATGCAAGTTTCTGACTTTGACGGCGGCAAACAAAAATAGAGACCCCGTTCGAAGTCCCTGAAGCGTACGACCCAGAAGGGCATACCGTTTTTTGGCTTTCTCACAAATTGTAGCAAATATCTCGATGCGCGAGGTCCTGGCGACAGCTACGTACACTATCTTTCGGGAAATATCTCTGTACGTAGGCCTTCGTTAACAGTCGCATTTTCGCGATTCCTGGCAGAAGATACTTCTTATTATAATAGAGGGCATACAGTATGCCTCGGTACGTTCTGTTTTTCGTCGCTATGTCACGATTCTTGAACAACAAAAAACGCACACCGAAGACGTTTCTTAGAGGGCATGCCTCGGTATACGTTGGGTTTTTCTTTGTTATGTCGCGATTCTTGACCAAAAAACGTTCTTACTATAGCGGGCATGTCTCGGTACGTACATATGAGGGGCGTTTTTGTTCGCTGTGGATGTGTTGGTTTAGCGATCCCGGCGCTTCTGCGGCAGGTAGAGGCGTGCACAGCACAGGACACCTACCGTATTAAGAAACAGGAAAGCTGGTCCAGGCTGGAGTTCTTACTTGAGAATGGGTGCGTTCTACAGTAACTGCAGTATAACGACTCCCGAATTTGATATTTTCCCGTGCATCTCACCTTGCTTTTCTTGTTGCTCGTTTTTTTAGTAGCCGTCTTGCACTGTACACTCTTAATATTTAATGTTGACCCCTTAGCAACATCTGTGGAAACCTCATTGGCGTTTCACCCCATTCGACCCAAAAAAGTTTCACTTATTGATCCGAATGCCACCCCCGCCCTCCCTCTCCCTCTCCTTCACCCTGATATCCTTGCACCGCTGCTGCTGCTGCTGCCGCCGGTGAAATGACATAAAAGAAACTCGTCATGGGCCGCCAAGAAAGCCCTGGAGGACGGTGAAATGGTGAGCAGGTCGTTTTTGCGCTGTCGTAGCTGAGCGTGTACTACAGTTACAGTATGTATCTACTGCATTGCCCGAATTTGCTTGTGACGAGGAAGCAGCAGGAGCGGGAGTTTCTCTCTTTCTCTCTTCTCTCTCTCTCTCTTCCTTTTTCTATCTTTCTCGACATCTCTCTTTCCCTCTTGCAGCGCCAAGCGAGCAACGTGGGGAAAACGAAAACGCTCATGATTCCACCCCCCCCTCCCCGAGTAACGTACCCAAAACAAAAACACACGCGTGATGCTTGGTTTTCCTGTATCGTGCCAGTATTGTTCAAGAAGTAACAGAATATCGTCCTGTTCCGAGCCTGTCGACATGAATCTCTCCGCACGCACACCAGCTATACACGTACGCACAGACGCACTCGTACCAGCTGCGTACGCACGTGCGGACGGAGTCTTTTGGGTATACGCTCCCGTGTTGTTGTTGTTGCACACGCCGAGCCCCGGGATCCTGCATGTTTCTCCTCATCTTCTCCGTGTTCGGCTCCGCTTTTTTTATCGCATTTTTCTCCGCATTTTTCTCCGCCGATATAGATCGTCTTTTTGTAGACTTTGTTAATACTTTAAACCAAAAAAATAGAAGTCAAACGGGGGTATCTTCTCGACCCCTCCAGCGGCGAGGTCCCGTTTGGCCCAATAACGTGGCCCAAAACAAAACTCAAAGGAAAGGGTGTGCGTGCTCAGCATGGACTACGGGCGTGTTGCCAGCGTGTCAGAATTGGATTTGAGGCGGTTTGGGGCGCGCGCGGGCACCTGCCGTGTTCGTGTTTTCCCTATACCCCCAAATGACTGAAGAGCCATGGGTTATACCCCCAATTTGTCTTCTGCCCATTAATTGATATTTCGCATTTTCTACGACGTTTAATCTTAATACGCGCTCGCCTTCCCTCTGACCCATGCCCCATTCCTACGACATCTGTCTCATTTTTGCTCGGTTCCACCACACTGGACAGTTCTTGGCGCTGGGGCTGCTCCTGTCCCTGGTCATGCGCATGGTCCGCTTGCGCCCCATCCTGTCCGCGCTGAAGTCGAGGGCGCGCCAGGCAGGGGAGAGTCTGGCGTCGAAGCTGCAACAGTACGCCACTCTGATCCGAAGCAAGATTTTCCAGCCCTGCGAGATGCGGCCCAGGCAGAAGTCGCTGCACTATGTCGACGGCGTTTCCGCGGAGGTCCGCCAGGCTGTCGCGCTGCTGAAGGCAGCTTTCCGGCGAAAGGCCGGCTGCAACTTGTTGGCCACACGGCTCGAGTCAGCCCGCAACAAAGCGAACATGGCGGCGAGGTTCGCGCGCTGGAAGGGGGAGGCGGAG
>JAYJME010003414.1:0-12129 GCA_036873775.1 Costaria costata | reverse complement strand
AGCCCAAAAACCAAAATTTGAACCCAAAAAGCGAAAAAAATAAAGACCACGACATCTATAAACGTATATATGTTTATTACGACTATATTATACCTGGTATGTTTATGAGAAAGGGGGGCTAGGTGAAGCTATAAACAAAGGGTTGGAAAGTGGTAAGCTACCTTCACAAGGCAAACGTACGCACCCTTATGAATCTTCAACCATCTGTTTGTCTACTATTAATAATAACGCTTCGAAGACAACGAACGCAACGACAATGGCAGCAATAACAGCAACAGCAACAACACCAGAGACAACCACATGAGACTAAACAGAACAACAACAAATGCGTCATACGACGTGCACTATACCCAACAACCCAACAACCTACTCACGAGAGAACATCCCTATCCACCACCACATCCCCCGTGCCGCCGCCGCCTGCGTCCCCCACAGCAGTAGCTGCGTCACCACCAGCAGCAGAGTCCCCAGCCAGAACACCCGCTCCCAGCGAAAACGAATCCACATTCGAATCGACCACCGTCCCTCCCGAGCCGATGCCCCCAGCGAACACAACCACCGCAGGATCTTCCACCATCGCCGCCCCCATGAAGCCCCTCCCTCGAGAGAGGGCTCCGTAGCGCTGCTCCTTCGCTTCCTCCTCTGGGGGGCTCGGCTCCGCCTTTGCGGCGTCGGTGCTACTGCTGTCTCGTTGCCGTAGAACAAAGCGGCGGCCGCAGATCGACGACTCCCCTGAGGCGACGCTGACCCTCTCACAGAGCAGGAGCAGCAGGAACAGCAGCGGCAGCAGCGACTGCTGGAGATATGGCGGAGATAAAGAGAGAGATGGCGAGGTCGACAACATAGGCCGGTCTACTCCTTCTCGTCCTCCTCCTCCTTGTCGTCTAGGTGCGCGACGGCGGCGGAGGTGGTGGAGGAGCAGCAGCCTGTGGTGGCTACGCACTGATCGAATTCCATCGCTGAGCCGCATGGCTCGACAGACGTTTCTTCGGCCGAAGGGTCGAGGGAGTTCCTGCTCGGGTAGAGCTGTAGACCTGGGAGATACTCGCACCGAGATCGTGATAGCCTTGTTCCGTGTGTCTGATCTGTGACATAAGAGGGGTTTCCATACAACAAAAAAGCCTTACTACGAAGGAGGCAGGGGTTTTGGGAATATCCAGCCGTGGGCGTTTCGTGTCCCCGTCGTCACTATTCCAAGCAAGCTGCATACCAGTCCGCGTCTCGTACTATTCGTGTATCGTGTAGCTGCTGCTGCTGTTACAGCTGCTGCTACTGACTGCAGTGGCGGGTGCCGATTGTTCGCATTAATCTTAGTACACTTTGACGACACAACGTTGCTTTTCACCTTGCATCGCGCCGCAAAGTACAAACGCCACCCTGCCAAAGCGCCAAATCCCGATAATTTGGCTTAGCATCGCGCCCCATTCATCGCGTTATCACGTGCAGGACAGCAGCGGCAATAGGTAGGTGCAATTTGCCAACGACGGCAGCGCCAGCTGGAGCTACTGCCGTAAGTACTGTTCTGTAAGTAGTAGCTGAAGCTGAAGCTGCCTGCTGTGCTGAATTGGTTGCTTTTGGCTGCTGCGGCTCTGCGGCTGTTGCTGCTGTCATGCTGCAGCAGGCTGACTACGGTGGGTATTGCACTGCTCGTTTTGCTGCGGACAACAGCAGTCATCATGTAAGTACAGCAATAGCCACTACTGTAGTACAGGTAGGTGGCACCTCAGCGAAGACGGGAAGGAAGTGCACCACTATACAAGAAGAGGCTCGCCTTCTCTCTTCCCACCCCTGCGTCATGTAAAAAAGGCGTGGTCAACTGTTAACAGTAGTGAGTAGCGATGGATGGGATCTGCAACGCCGTACCTAACACCCACCAAGAGCATTCCAACCACGGAATGCAAAACTACGGTTTATACTATACCAGATATAGCATACAGTGTGGGAGTTTCAACGAAAAAAAAAAACGCTTGGAACCCGGGAAATGCAGGGCAAGGGACATAATGCCACCTCGCCATTTTTTAGGGTTGCCCATTGGTATATACTCGTAGATAGGTGGCTCGAAGGGCTGGCTCGTTGATGGCTCGTTGAGTTTCGAGCGATATACCGGCCGGTACGGTATGCCGCGACAGACGGCATACGCGCCACAGAAAACTGTTCTTAACAGAGTGTAGGAGCCAATCACTTGAACTTGTGTCCACCCCAAGGCGTATGTACAAAGTATGTCCGTCCGCCGGCGTGTCTCCCCCAGCTACAAAGTGGTGCAATGACACCCAGAAGTTCTCCGCCGGCATCCTTGTAACCTGGTGATGATGCTGCCTTGCTACTGTAGTAGTACCTTACGACGCTGTGCCGCGGACGAGAAGATCCCCACGTGCACCGAGCAGGCTTTCGTGCACGGCGTGGGCTTCGTTTCAAAGCCCTGGCGGACGAAATTGTCGAAAATGCTTCTAGTTTTTTTTTACCCATTCGGTGGATGGGTAAACATGATGCTTTAGCCACCCACACTTCCATACAAAAATGTAAGTCAGTTTGTCAAGCAGACCTGATCCCGGGGGGTCAGGTATGGGGGGGATAGCCACCCGGAGTGATTTTTGTATTTCCAGGAGATGGAGATGGGGTAAATGAGTGGTCATTTATGTAAACTCCCTGTATGTGCTGTGCCCATGCGATAACCTTGTAGAAGCATAAATATGTAGTAGTCAGCTATAATCGTTAAATCCATGACGGTCCTCTCGGTGCGCAGGGATGCATTGATAAGGCCGCATATGACCCCTTGATGTACTCCTTCTCATAAACAAAGCTGCACGGAAGGGGGGGGCATTCCCCATTCTCACTACCGAGATTAGGCCACTCTCGCGCAAGTGGCTCTGAACATCTCACACAAAAACGAACGCCCAAAACATTGTTTGGTAGCGCGGCGTATCAAACACCTTTCTCTATGGAGGTGCATACCGCACAAACACCTTTCTCTATGGAGGTGCATACCGCGAAACCGAAAACCACAAAAAAAATGACTGCAACGGAATAGGGTACATAGCCATTCGCGGAAGTGCCTTCGAGCCGCTGTAAAACCAGGCACTAACAGCGATCTCCGTACACTGTAGGCTTGGTCTCTTGTGGTTGAACCTTTACTGTACGAAGGGCACGTTTTTCGTTTGGTGAGGAAGCAAAGAACAGAGTAAGCGTTCATGGGACCGAATCAAAACCATACACTGCGCAACCGCCCTGTCTGTGGTCGTCAAGAGACACCGTTGTTGGCTAGAAGGAGTAACCTGGCCTACCCAGCTATCGCCGGCTCAGTCCATCCAGCTAACGCTGGCTCAGCAATATTTGTGCAGTAGCAGGTTTCCCCTTCAATCAAACACTAAATATTTTTGTGAAATCGACTCAGCCTCGGGAGTTCTCTTCAGGGCGGATCCCTCCCCTCGCCACGTAACTGGTCAGAATCGAGGCATCTACCTTCCCCCCTTTTCCACCCTGTAAAATGATGATCGCCGAGATTCGACTTTTAGTAACACATTAGCCTACAGCAGTTATCTCTTTTAATTAACAGCCTTAGGTGCATCCCCAAGCTTCAAATGCGGGTATCCCAATGCTGTGGGTATATCATATCGGACACTGTTGTTGCTGCCGTGGATTTTTACATATGGAGGTCACTATAGGGCCACAGTACGCAATCCCTCCACTACCTTTTAGGTTGTCTCGTCGTCTTGTCGATATTCGTTCTGGGAGCTTCGACGATGCTGGTCCAAAGACAACTGGTAATCCGCGTGTTTGACCATATGTCTTACTTAACTTGGCGACCCATTGGGTGATACTGGTGAGTCTCCAGGCAAGAACGCTCTGTCCGGCGTGTGGTACATGGTGCTAGGGATGAGTTTCACGAGACGAGGCAAAACTATCAGAACCACAGACGACAAGGTCTTCCATTAATAGTGTACACCATGTGAGTGAGTACAACTAGGTCGCGCGTCAGCGGATATTTTCAGGCTGGGCTCGTGCCCAGTAGTACCATATTTTGTGCATGCGTATCATGAGAAAAAACACGAATGATCGGTTTCAACGCTCAGGCCGGTTTGTAACAAAGCCACCTTGCTGAATATCGCCCTGCCTCATTCGTTTCTTTGTCGTCTCCGTTTTTCACGGCTCAAGCGGCATGTCTCAGTTGGATGTCTAGCCGAGATCAAGCCAGGGGCGGAAGGCCTCTTGACAGGTAGTATCAAGTCTTGGACTGCAGCATATCCCATCAAGGTGAGGTTCGACTCATTTTCGCCACGGGGGGCTACAAGGCTACGGATAGACAACAGGAGGAAATTGCTCACCGTTCTGTTAAGAATTCTTCGATTTTTCGTTGCAGCAGGAATGACTCGACTTCTTCACACCAATTGAGTAATCTATTTGGATGGTATAGGCCCGCCAACAAGAAACTCCTAACCCGAGCAAGGTTTGAAAACTTACAGTGACATCAACCTTGACACCAACCTTGAGCAATCTGAAGGATATGCTGTCATATAGGTCAGGGTTTAGTGTGGCGCTCGCCGCCGAGACCGGCTTATTACTCCCAATTTGTTAGCGTCTTCCCAGAAACGAGCTTGACGCTCTTATTGCTGTAGTGTAGGTGACTACTTATTCGTGGGCCTACACTGTATGACACCACACAACGCTTGCCAGGTCGGCTATTTCCCCCTCCACCCCCCTGCAATACATAAGCGTCACTTGCCGGTGCACACATACGCCTTTATACGCTGCCGGACTTGGGTATACTATTATTTGACAGGGCGTCTGAAACCGATATGTTTGGAGTCATACTCTTGTCATTTTTTCGTTTTGTTCGGAGTTCTCCCAGCCTACGGAGCAATTCGTCGCGTTGAGTGTAACTTGTTCTTTGTTTCGCACGCGTGCTGCGATAGGGGAAACGATTTCTGGTTATACCATTTATGCCTCACGGGGCTCCTTACCTGGGGAAGTACCTATTCGTGTTGGAATCCCGTTCGCGGCTTAGAATAGACTGGTGCTACGGTAGGGGGGCACCGTTTGGTCAATGTTTTTGCAGCTGATCAGAGCCACTCGAAAGCGTGACTACCCTATTGTTAATGCAGTCTTTGCCCTTCATTGACCATTATTGATTTCGAGACATGGACCGAATGGGATTTGCACATGACGCTGCGCCGAACAAACAAAAAAATAATAGGTCGCATTTTCAGGTAGCTAGTGATTCAGTCGCCCGAATGGCCTAAGCGCGGCAGTAATAATGGAGGCAGCCCCCCCTGAGAGGTTTGGCAGTGTTTCATCCAGTTAAGCTTACACTATTTCTTAAAACCAGTTTTTGGTCAAATATGCGTATTTGAGCCCCCTTAATCGAGGAGCCTCCGAAAATGATAGGTACACCCTTTCCGCAGCACGTGTCTTGGTCTTGGGGGGCGAGATGTAGAGCTCTACTGGGCGAGAGGAGCCTTAGAGTCAGGAGAGCTTTATTATACAATTTAACCCTTTTACCCATCCCAAAACGCACACTACTATTTCCAAGTTTTTTGTCCCCAAAAGCCGTTTCCGGCTCTAAAGGGGTTAAATGGACCCTTACTGTGGCATGCGCGTCGCTATCGGAAGCGGACATGCACGCTGACCAACGCCATAGCGCGGGTGGGCCGCGGCGACGAACACGGGGCAACTATGGACGTCCTGTCACCGATATGCGGCTACGGTAGGGGTGCTCCTACACATTGGGAGGCTCCTCGGAACGAGGAGACCTTTCTACCTCACCCAATACATGCCTTTCAGAAACAACGAACGGGATACCGCGAAACAATCTCACATGGCCTTACAGTAGAACACAACGAAAATATTGCAAAAAACAATATAGTGGGTATACTGTACAGTAGTTTCCTCAGCTGAGGTGCCCCGCCCGTCAGAAAAAAGATGGTCAAAACTTTCTGTCCCCAGCGTAGCACGTGTCTCAGCGTGTCTGCATCAGGTGAGGCGTAGCCGCACACACCACTTATTATCTGGGTAGATGTCGTCCAGGCACGTCTACATCAGGTTTTATGCGACTCTCTATGTATGGTGAGTGCATGCACGTCATCTTATCTCCTGTGGTATTTTGACGTGCAGCGGTTGTTCTGCGCGACCCCTCTCACCGCCAGCAGCAGGAGGAAGCTACTGACTGCATTGCGCTCCAGGGTTTCTCCCGTGTTGTTCGAGTGTCCCGGAGCCGCTGAAATGAAAATGTCCTAAACGTGCCCCTCGTACAATAGCCTTGTCCTGTGTAGCAGATCTAGTACGATATTTGTTGGCCGGATAGAGCTAGAAGGCGGCGAGGGCAACCTCATTCGTAGGAGTCTAATATGGACGCCACAGCGAAACGGACAACGGAGCAACACCAGGAGAACTTGTGGCGCGATGTTGTTGCGACAGCTGGTGAAATAATGTCGAATTACTCAATATTCGGAACGTTGTAGCAGTGGGTGGCTGAGCCTGGCTAAGCGAACTTAGTGGGGGTGTATCTGCAGAATCTGCCGCCATAAGATCAATACGATAGAAGTGCCGCGGGACAGGATTGTTGTTGGAACATTTGCCCACAGCCGACGCAACAGCGGCACGTGGAACCGATGACGCAAGAAGCAAGAGACCGGCCAAGGGGGTGGTGACGGCAGACCGGCCAGTTTCAGGCAAGCAGCAAGTGGGGACACAATATCTCCCCGAGAATCCCCGCGTCGCAAGCACATACAAGAATATGCACCAGTGGCGTGTGCCTTCGCTGGCCCTGGACATGTCCAGCAACAAAAACTGAGGAGAGGCGGAGGAGGCAATTCAGCGTCAAATTGATTGTTGATGCATAGGACGGGAGGGGGGAGAGGGTGGTGGCATTGGCAAGATTGAGGTGGGGAGGGGGGTGGGTTTGTTGACGGGGTGCTACTAAAGAGGAAGTGGAATGCCGAAGTATCAAGCGATGGGACATTTGTTGTTCCTCCGCGGCGCGTAGTGCCATACTTCGTATATACGGGCCAGCAAGTAGCGTCCAGGGTTGGTTTTGATGGAACCACGAGGCTGATCAGCAGTAGAGGTCTGGAACACTTTCTTCCCCCACCCTCAGCCAGCCTTTGCAAGGTCGAGGCCGTGCCGTGGTGGTCACTGCAGTCACAAAGTTCAAGCGATACATACCGAAGGCGATACGGCAAGTTTAAACCGCGTAGGTTCCTTTTTGTGCCAAACGAGGACCGTTGAACGGCCGCAGTTCCCCTTTTGTGCCTAACGAGGACCGTTGACAGGCAGACCAGCCAATACTTTTTCCCGGCTCTCGCGACTAAACTCTATCTGGAAGAGAGGCTGGGACACTTGCTATTAATCGGGGACGCTGTCCCAGTGTATCTATATAAAGGGGAAAAATACACCCGAGGTCAGTTCTGAGATCGAACATACAAGTTGCCTCGAAACACGACTTCGCAAACGCTACGTGTGATCCATCGATCGAACGCGGTAGGTACTGCCCCAGCTTTTGGTTAAAACAACGCGGTTAGTTTATACGCTCTCCGAAGAGGACGTTAATTTGCGTTCTTCGGGAGGAATTGAGAAATATGTTTGCCCCCCCCTCCCCCCGTTTGCGGGGCTACTCAACACACCTCCCCACCAATGTGTATCCGACCAACTACAACAGTAGTAAATGTATTCCGGTTCAGAATAGGCCATCGAGAACCAGCAGTGCACTCGCTGCACAGACAGCTATATAATTCGGCTATATATGACACACTTCAAGTATATGTATATAAGGTTAACAGGCAACACTCAGCACTCATAGTTGACACCGAACGTGGTATGGAAGCACAGAGAGGGTGTAAGCTCGCACCATAAACCCAGCAGGTGTGTGATCTCATGCTTTCATCTGAGGGTTTCCCCAACATTTTCGCGGCCTGCTTTCCTGGGGCCTAGAATGTATATGGACCCACAGGTAAGGACTGCTGGCTGTAGCGCACATTGGCTCTTTATTCTGCAATTGAACGGACGGTGCCGAGGAGAGGCGAATAACTGCCCCAGACGCCGGCTGAGCCTGTCCGACAGCCACATAGCTACAAGTTTATCTTTTTCTTCCAACATGTGGTTGGCAAGGCAGGGCAATGCCCTTGGAGGGGTGGAGGGCGTGCTCGCTCGGGGGGGTTCCTATTATTGAACAGGTGAAAACAGCTGTACTTTGCTTTTATCACGCAGAGGGTTCAGCGCTGCCACTGCAGTAGTATCTGAAGGTTTATCCAATCCAAACCCTATGCTCGTAGAATAGAGCCCCGACCTGGCGGGCAGTCGTGGGCAACCGAACTGCAGGCAAAGCGCGCGTGGTTCAGCATCGGGGCCCCATGTTCGAGCGAGCGAGCGCGAATGGTTTCCGGTTCCCGTGGGAACGAAATACTCTTTTTATATGTACGAATATGTACGACATATGCAAATATTAATGTGACCATTCAAAAGGGAGGGTTGCATTTGTAAAGTAGAGTTACGCACGGTACACCTCATCGCAGATTGAGCTCAGTAGTATTAGCGAAGCGGTCCGGTTATATGTTGGCTTCGGGTTCAGGCCAGAGTTCGGGTTCGGGTTCGGGTTACGGGTTGTGTTCGGTCTGTATCTTCGTAAGTGTTAGGTGCCCCCTAACGCACAAAATCGAACAGTCCGACTCGTTGAAGATCTTACGAGACATGCTGCCGATAGAGCTCGTTGAGCTTGTGACCACAAGGACATATAATGTCTGACTCATTGTACGGGTATTGATCATGTATAGTCGCACCAGTAGACTATCCGGATAATTACTCACTGCACCCACCACGAATCTCCTTTATAGTGCAGGGCACGTTATACGTTCCTCAGCGGGCTTCTGCACAACAAACCGCGTGGCCACAGGTATGTGTTTTCCCTTCGCCCCTCCGGGGTTTGCCTTCTTTTGGTTGAGAATTACTGTAGGCAGTAGACAACCTCTTGAGTCAATGCTTCGCAGAAGTTTATGAGGAATACAATACAACCGACTGGTGCTAGGTGGGCTGCTCCTATTTTCATTGCCGCGGCGGGTAACTCATTACCCCTATTAAAATAGGATAATATTTTCAGTTACTCCTATATTCACTGCCGCGGTTAGGCCACTCTGGTGGGCAACTCATTACCCCTCTTAAAATTGGATTTTTTTTCTGTTTTTTGGGGCGCAGCGTAAACACACCATCAACCCCAAGGAGGTGGTGCGAAATCAAAAAGCATTGAAGCGTGATACTGTACCGCGAACAAAAAATAGGGTAGTCACTTTTCCGAGTGGTTCTGGTCCAGTAGTTCTTACAATCTGGTGGCAGGGATCTTGGAGGGCAAAATTTTCTCGTTCTTATTAACCGAATACAGTATTAGTTTGCATACCTGGTGCTGGTGAGTGTTTACTGAGGCGACTGCGGCGGAGCCGCGTTCCAGTTTGAGATTTGGACCGTTTTGGGTGTGGGTTCGGCTCAGGGTTCGGGTTCGGGTTCGGATTGGGTACTGTTTTGGGTCTACGCCCCTCCCTTGATCCCACCAGCAGAGGCTGCTTCCTATCCCATCTGGTCCCGTTTGTGGTGAACAGCCTACCCCCGTATAGATCCCTGCGACCACATTGTAAGGCCAGCTGGTATGATAGGCTGAAAGAGAAGGACCAAAATGCATGATGTGCCCCCCCTACGGTAGCAGTACATTCGTCAATCTTGGTGATCTTTACTCGGAATATATGGAATAGTTATCGTTGAACGCTCTTCACACATTTTTGGCGCGCAGGGGGCTCAGCGATTCAGCATTGATTGTCACTGCTCGCTGAATTGGGTTGAAGCGTGCCAAAACTCGCTCTCTCGAACTTTCGGCGATGGAGGAAGGAGACCCACACTACCGCCCTGTGCCTTAATCAGCAGCACCCCCAGCCGAGATTCGAACCCCAGCGTAACCGCGAGCAAGAACGACAACACAGTAGCAGCACTTGTCTACCACTGCCCAGAAGCGAAACCTCCCTACGTTGCTCCACGCCTACCTTAAACGCTTAATTGGTGCAATCTGAGTGGGGTATGTGTATACGTTTATACACCCTTAGGTCTGCAACAAAAGCATTGCCATGTAGCATACATACAGGCTGGTTCAAGCATACAGTACCGCATGTTGGGTGCTGGCGTATGAATTTATGTTGAGCCTGTCGTACCTAGTACGCTGGCATGACAGTGCGTTGTACGATGCATTATTTGTAATGCATTATCTCTGTCGTAGTTTGTGACCACAGAGCGTGTTTCTCCTATTAATACTCGTAGGGTGAAGAATCAGCACGGACAATGGGTGGGCTGGATGTCGACGAGTACGAGTAGAAGAACACGGTTTAATATTAAGAACACACATAATACACAGTTATAAAGTACAATGTTGCTGATATGCCGATGAATTTATATTTTACGGTGATTCGCGAAAGAAACTGATGTTTACGTCGTCGGCGGTTACTACGTCGTTTCGTCGGCGGTTACAAAAATAGTGTAACGCCATTTCGCCTGAAACGGTACTACTGATCTCCCAAACCCCTGAACAGATAAACGCTCATAATTATTTGCTGGGTGGTTTCTTGCACGCAGTGACAGATTCGACTTTCTGCTTCGAGGAGAAAACGCAACAACAGACACTTGATCGACTGCTGCTGCTGCTACTGCTGCTCGTGTAACACGCCTGAGACCTCAAGCAAGCGGGCGAAGGAGAGAGGGACGGAGGGAGGGAGGGGAGCGACACACCAGCACACACGATGTCGCGAGTGATCCACTTCATCTACGTCACGTGCGAATGGTGAGAGAGTGAACAAACACAAACACGCGACATCGTACGCTTGATTTGATTTGACTGTTGTTGCAGCAAGCAGTCACATCACGAGACAGATATATAGACGAAAGAAAAAAACACAAAAGAGCACCAACATCAACGTGACATGGATCAAGATCAACTATTAATACGAGCTCGTACGAGTATAGGGTAGGATAGAGAGATCTTTGAAGGCTGCTTGCTTCTCTGGAGCCCTACCAACTACTTCAGACTACGTACTGGTGTCCTCGATATGCAGTCAAGGTTACCACCGTAGCGAGCAGCGGAGAGAGATCGACACAAAGACAGAGGGAAGAGGGAGGGACATCTTTTTTTTGTCTGCTGTAAAAAATCAGTTCGTTTCGGTGTTTTTCCCACACGTCGGCAGAGAAAAAGAAATAGAAACGCGGAGCAACTCTTATCGTATACTGGTATACCGGTGCAATATTAGCACAGTACCATACTCGTGATACCCATAAAAAATCAACTCTGTACCAAGGTACATTGAACGATCTACGTAATCTTTCTGCGCGATTTCTTGGCATCCGCGCGTCGTCGTCGACGCGTGTCGGTTTATTACCGTTACATCGAGTTACATCAATAGGGAAGAGGGAAATATACGGTGGTATCGTAGAGGGTATCACATCACACGTATGTATCTATCCTATCTGGCTGTTCGTCATGCGAAACGTGTGCTTGGGTCCATGTGGAGGCCAGGTATATACTTCTCGTACATACTCGCAGCTGTGCGAGACAGCTATCACACTTGACTACTCGTGTATCATACCAGGTGCACACGATATCAGCCGCATGATATATACAACATGCGAGGAGCCAAATACGGATTTTTCCCGACTGGGGGGCGGGGCGGTGCAATACCAGTACTAAGATGGGGGAGGGCGCATACGTATCCGCATCATCATCCTCATGTTCATACGATATCCATACTCCTCTGAGAGAGGGGAACTACCCGCCAAGTCGGCGATGATGCGCCATCATATATGATACATACCTCGGCGTATCTTGCTTCTCGCATAGCCCGGGGGGGGGGGCTGGGCTGTTTCACAAGTCGGTGATACTGGTATACTACTACTGTGTATGCAGTACGGTGGGGTGTAGTGGTGATGTAGTTCTTCAGCGTGTGGTCTGTTTTCCAGCGTGAAGAATATAATATCTGCGTGCTGCTCATTGTTCTATTATTAATAATAGCCAACGCTCAACTATTAATAAAGGGCAGCAGCCAAAACAAGGTATACCTGGTCCGTTTGGGGCCAAAAACAGGTACATACTTTAAATCAAGTCAAAAACGCACCCCA
>JAYJME010003413.1:0-12129 GCA_036873775.1 Costaria costata | reverse complement strand
AACCCGTCGGCGCTGCAATTGGTGCGGTGTGCGTCGAGGGCGGTGGGCGAAAGTGGATGTTGAATCACACACACACATACAGATTAATGTTTTGATTTTGATTTTTGGCACCCTATGCTCGTACGACCCGTTATGAAGAGGTTTTTTTTTCCTTGGAAAACCAAGTAAAAAAAGGCTCAGCGCTTCGCGCTTCGCTCGCCTCATTATTAATAGTGTGTCTGTCTGTCTGTCTTTCTTGCCTGTCTGTTGTGTATTGTCTGTTTGTAACATTCGTGGTTTTGCGTTATTTCTGATTGCAACACCTGTACGTGACCGATCTCCACAAACCTGGCGTCTACAGCAGCTGGCGGGCTTGGGCTAACGATTGTAACTTGTTTGATAGCAAGCCCTCTCGAGTTCGCCGCGGTCGCCGTGATGCGGTGGGTTTGGTGGCGGTGCTGCTGCTATTGTGTGTGTATGTGTTTTTTTTATGCGGCTGAATTTTTATTTTAGTTTTCTTCGAACGCACACTGCCTATATACTGCAAGTACGAGGCAGCATTGCCTCGTTTACCTCTTTACTAGTAGTACCGCACTGCGCAAAAACCTAAATCGGACTCAAATTCCAAATAATTTGTCCCCAGAACGGGACTGCAGTCGTGCCAGTCCTACGTACCAGTCCTAAATGGGTTAAAAGTGCCACCGTATGAGGCATGCCGTATCATAGCCCGCTTCTTGAGTGGGCACTCAATCAGCCAGCCGCCTCATGGGGTCATATACCATCCGGGTACTTTCATCGGCTCCGACAGATGAAAGAGCGGAGTAGCACTAAAAAAAAGCCACCTGGTGGGTGGGGGGTCATCTACATACCATCCGAATACTTTCATCCGCTCCGACAGGTGCAATTGCGCGGAGTATAACGGGCTTGGTATGGAGTAGGCCGAGAGGGTACGACTGAATACGAAGCGTGTATCTATAACACGCATACATGATGATAACATTACCCCCGGGCGAATAATTTCCGAGCCCATTTTTGTTCGAAACAAGGGGGGCACACACAAACGAAAAAATGTGGCTTCGGAAAGATTTCGTCGAAATATATTGTTCCACAGACGCATCGCTCGGCAGTTTGCACCCTCTCGGTTGTCGAGAAACTCGCCTTGGAAATTCGCCCTAGGGTGTGTGTTTTCTTGCGTATTATATCTATATACTTCGTATAGATATTATATATGTAGATATATACAAGGCTTCGCTCCGCTGACGCCGCCCGCTACGCTCGCGCAAGGAAGAATGCAACAAATGTGAACGGGGCAGAAGAGGCCCAAGATTTGGTGCAACTACAACTATTAATAGCGACTTGAAAATACCAAGGGGACGCCGCATGCATGTACGCGTACATACGTACTTATTTTGATATGTATCAAACGAGAGAGAAAGCACGGCACAGCACAGCACGGCACAGCACCGCATCGCAGGGCACGGCACCGCACGGCGCTGCACAGCACAACACCGCACAGCACAACACGGCACAGCACAGCACAGCAAGGCACAGCACGGCACAACGCCGCACGGCGCTGCACTGCGCTGCACTGGACTGCGCTGCTGAGAGGCAAAGATGGGGAGTGACAGCCCATCACCCAAACACAAGCACCGGTTACGGCGCACGGCCCACGTGTTCCACACTAAAATTATAAAATTATAATAGTAGCTACAAACATTTTTTTTCCCGAATAGCCGTCAGTCACACCGTCACAGCCCTCAACTGCCGTCACCCCCCCTATTTGATGGCATGCAGTCGCTGCAGAGGTAACCGTAAAAGACCGCGGCTTTTTATTACAAGCAAACAAAAAAACGTGCACGGGCTGACGAAACGAACGCACCTGGTTGAGGTAGAACCCGACGCTGCTGTAGAAGAAAGACAGCAAGCGGAAGATGTCCAGCTGCTGGGCGATGCGATGAACCTTTCAAGGACGGGCGAGGGGAGGATGGGGCGACCAAGATCGTCAACAATGAACACGATTAACGATTCCCCCGCTAATTCCAACTAGTTTGTCCTATAAGCTGGTCTTATCGCCCGAAAATTCTAAAAACCGGAGGACCTTAAAGTGGGAATACGAGCTTTACTTGGAAGTAGACTTGGAGTTAGCTCCCTGAGAACTGGACCCGCGTTTTGGAGACAAAACACACGGAATGGTGAAACGGTTTTACGTACGTTTCACGAGCGGCATAATGGCGGGTTTCACACCCTCACCTCTCTCGAGCGGGACTGCATGCCGTTGCCCATGCTAATCTTCGCCACGAACCCGGTGATCTGTCCTAGCCCCACGTCTCGACCCTTGCCCACCTGCACCACAGAGAAAAAGCCAACAAACAAAAAACGGAACAAACGTAAAACACATACACGACACGACAAAAAAAAAGGAGGAGGACTCCAAGGAAACACGACACGAAAACAAAAGGATAAGGACTCCAAGGAAACACGACACGAAAACAAAAGGATAAGGACTCCAAGGAAAACGACAAGAACAAAAAAAGATAAGGACTCCGAGGGCGTTTAATTCCCAGGGATTTTCGTTCGTCGTGTCAAAAACAAAATTGAGTCCGAGGCTGTTTATCACGGGGGCAAATGTCCACGCTTTCAATCGCACGCTTTGTAGGTCGAAGGTGAGCCTTTTCCTAGAGGAAGAATGTTGCGCGCGGGTGAATCACGTGCTTGAAACGCCAGGCCAGCCGTGAAGTAGACTCGCCACAAAGCCACGCACGCACACACGCACAAAGTCAAAATAGAAGAATCTATCTCTTTAGCAGAATTTGAATATGTATAACCTACGGACGTTGTAGCTAAATAAAGTAAACTGTACCTGGTATATTATTAAACTGATCAAAAGTCCCTATTATCATACATGCCAATTATATTTTGCTCCTTTTGTTTTTGGTGCAGAATTTTCGCAGCCTTTCCGCAGAATTTCAAAGAACGCTGCGACCAAAAACAAAAAGATCAACCTACAATTGGCGACTACAAAAAGGGCCTTTTCGCCTATTTTCTGGTTTCTGAACATCTTCACAACCCCCCCCGCCTCGGCAGGGGCCACGTTTTATCACCTGTATGTACTCGGCCTGCGTGGCCTTGCCCCCCCTGAGTACGAAGTTGAAACCGCCGAAGATGTCCTCGGACAGGTTGATGCCCTTGGAAGCCTTCGAAATGCCTCCCAAGGTCATCGCCGAGACTCTGCGAGCCAAAACGGACGAAAAAGACGGCGCGCCAACAGCAAACAAACAGTAGGGCTTTTAGTTGGCTGACTATAAGTCGCCGACTAGTGGCTTGTTGGCTAGGTATTACAGTTAGTTGCGTACGGTAAGCGGACTAGTTATTTAGTTGGTTGGGTGTCACAATTAGTTGCGTGGGGTAGTTTCCGGAGTTCTGCGTCTTTAATGTCTGACGGGTGCGTTCGTCGCCCGGATTGTGTTTTTTGTTTGTACACCAACCAACTAGTAACTAGTCGTCTAGTCCGGCCAACTCACAGCCCTATTACGGGGGACCATAGTTAATAGGGCTTACTGTAAACACAAAAAACTACGTATTTATTTCCCTATGTTTGCTAACAATGTTTGATCCTATTCACTATGGCCCCCCGTAAACAGCAAGGGAGCAGGCAATCTATCAAGAACACAACCTTGTGGGTCTGCTGCTTTCTACACATACAGAAGGCGTTCGCTCGTAAGAAACGTCAATTTTGCGTCGAGGCTCAATCGATTACTTGTCGCCACCAATCAGAACAGGCTACCCGATCCTGAGGACCGTTTCTTGGGTCATATTGCTTATTTATCGTGAGAAAACGACCCTCAATTTAATATGGCCGAACTTCTTAAGAGCGGGTGCCTTCTGCATTTGTGACGGTGATACCTACTGCACTATCGCGTAAAGGGTCAACCAAATACTAGGGCCAGGGTACCAAGATAACGCGTACAGCTGGCGTTTCCACCCAAAAAAGATCAGGGGAGGGGGCGGGAGGGGTCATCGTCATGCGCGAATTAACCCCCCCGCCGTTACTTCCTGCGGAAGATGGTACGAATTGATTCGACGAGTGCTGATACATGAGGGCGACCTCCAACCTTACACGCATTCTATATACTTCGTATATATATAGCGCGCTTGCATTGGCGACTACTACTCGTACTGCTGTCCTGATTTTTACAACCTTTTCTCACACCGAACAGATCATGATCTGCTCGTAGATCAGCTTGATCCTACACTTGCCGGTATAAGCTTATGTGCAAGAAAGAGCTGTGCGGTACAGATCCCACTCGGCAAACACATGCGCAAGAGCCGTGCCATACATATCCCACCCCGAAACTATGGTGTAGGCCGTGCAGACTATATAGATCACGGAAATTTCTGCCCTGAAATGTCTCCTGCAGGATCAGGAACTGGGGATCTGATAAGGTAGACCACGAATATGACTGCCCTGAACGATCTAGATCACGACCTGAGGATCTGATCTGTCCGATGTGTAAACTTTTTACCAAGATTCGCCCACAATCTTCTCGAACGCGACGGAGACCACCACGACTCACTTGTCGAACATATCCGGGTGGCCGTAGTGGAATCGGACGGAGAGCGGCTTATCCAAAAACCTCTGGATGCTAGTCACGAACGACAGCTCCTGCAAAATAAAAAGGCAATGAAACAGGGAAGACACATTCAGAACAAAAGACACCGGAGGGGTTAGACAACGGAGACAACCGCACATGAAGACATTCAAAACAAACGGAAGGAGAGACACATTGGCGTTTTGGTCATGCTCTGCGGCCCCAAGAGTTTCACTTCGATGGCAGCAACGTGGCTTTGTTTGGTTCATAGCGGGAGTGAGAATACCAATAGGATACTGCAGCACGAGACGGTGCTGGCAGACTGGTAGAACACGCGAACAGACAGGGCTGCTGCTGCTGCTTGCCTGGCTAGCGGTTGCTAGGCCGGGTATTTTCGTGATTTCTCAAATTCATCGCTACGTACCAGGTAGGTCACAAAAGGTGCTACTATTAATAATACCAGGGCTCCTCATGGGGCATGACCCGACCCTTCCAAATCTCACGGGTCGGATCAGGTCGGATCAGGAGATCTTCAAAATGTAACGGGTCGGGTCGGGTCGGGTCGGGTCGGGTCGGGTCGGGTCGGGTCGGGTCGGGTCACCCTGAGCCGACCCGGCCCGCGAGGTTTGACCCCGTCCGTGAACAGCCCTGATTACTATTACATGGGACCATGGTTAATAGGACCTACTGTAGACACAACAGGATCTACTGTAGACACCAAAACCTATACATTTCCCTATTTTTGCTAACAATATTTGGTGCATAGTTAGTACCTGGTAGGTATTAGGACCTACTGTAGACACCAAAACCTATACATTTCCCTATTTTTGCTAACAATATTTGGTGCATAGTTCATAAGACCTACTGTAGACACAATAGGACATACTGTGGACACCAACACCTATATATTTCCCTACTTTTGCTAACAATATTATATTTGGTCCTATTTACTATGGTCCCCCGTAAATACCTACCAGGTACTTTTAATAACTTTTATTGGGTTACCTTCATGAAGAGCTCCAATACCTCACCCGAACCGCTACTTTTGAGAAAAAAAATGTGCGTGCAGGATCCGATGGACACTCACTCCCACGGGCTAACAAGGCATACAACAAAAACTGTTCCGGTAAAACCATTAGACATACACCATAACCACTGAGCTAACAGTCAGCGCTGCCTGATAGCTCAGTGGTCATGGTGTACATCTAACAAAAAGCACAGTCCGGCGATTGAATCCCCCCAACTGCCTTCTCGCCCATTTTTTTGTTTGATGGAAATTACGGAAGTAAAATACCTGAAACGCATGACACACACTTCCAGGGAAGAAGAAGCGCCATAGTCCCGCCTAACCCGGGGCAGCGCTGACTAAAGGGACTGCAACCCTTGAGTAAACTCCGAGGTCCAGGCGTAACCGCCAGCGGACCCCGGATTATGTTTTATTAGATGTACACCCTATCTACTGAGCTATCAGTCAGCGCTGACTGGTAGCTCAGTGGTTATGGTGCACATCGAATAACACAAAAAAAAACGAACTGCAAATAGATTGACTAGTTTCTCGGTGGAGAGATGTCGTCAGTCATGATGTTTTGTCATAGTTTTTTGGGGTCTAAAAGTACCATGTAGCATGGCTCCGATCTCGCGTGTCAACCGACGAACCTGTAGGCTGAAGAAGTTGGCGATGGAGCTAACGTCGTGCGTGAACACGAACTCGCGGAAGCCCACGATTCTCGCGTGGTTCCCTCCCTCGTTGAAGTCGAACTCGCCCAGCAGCTGCCTGATCTTCAGCGCATCTTCGAGCGCTGCGAGAGGGAGCGACACGATTGCATATGGTACGTAGGTCAGATCAGGTCACTGTACAGATCATTTTCACGGGCAGAGGAGGGGTCGAGGCACAAAACCGGCAAGAACAAAAAAACGAAAATAAACCGACGACACAGCAAGGCTACGAGGTGTTGACACAAACGAAAAAACGAAAAAAAACGAAAACTAAACGATCGTTACTACTCCCTTTGTTGTGCCTGATCTTCAGCGCGTCTTCAAGCGCTGCGCAAGAAAGCGGCACGAGTAAAGGGCAGAGGAGGGATCAAGGCGAGAAACCTACAACAACAATAAAATGATCAGCCAACGACAGCCCAGAGCTACTAAATGCCAACAGACAAACAGACGAGGAGCAAAACAAACAAACGGTCGGTACTTCTGCGTGCCTATTTTTTAGCGCGTCTTCGAGCGTTGCGCAAGAAGGCGGCACGACTGAAAGGCAAGAAGGATCGAGACGGGAAACCGACAACATTCAAAAAACGAAAAGGGAATCAACAAACGCTCCAAAGCTACTACCTGATTTTAATAACACAAGCAAAAACACAAACAAACAAAAACACACAAAACGATCGCTAATGCAGCTATGATAGTTGCTGTGGCGGATCGGACACAACGCGAAAGCAAAAACAAAAACAGACTACGTAATGTGAAAAAAAAAACGATCGGTACCGCTGTGTGGCGGATTCTAAACGAAGAAGCAATCGTACTCTACGCACCTCCGTCCTGGTTCATGTCGATGGCCTGCACCGCCTCTCCCCTGGTGAAGATGATGGCGTGGTTCTGGTTGTTGGGCTTCCCTTCCCCGAGCAGGATGGGCCCCGGCAGCTCCACCTCGTACTGCTTCACGATGCGCGATCGAGACTCGTCGTACCGGATGAGAACCGAGAAGTGCTTCCCGTCCTTCGTTGTCTCAACGTAGGCGACCTGTCTCGCGAGGCGAGTTCGGGCAACAGGGTACGCGGGGCATGCAAAAGCGTACCAGGTATACCGTACGGTATGGCATTCAGTAAGGAAATGGCGATACAGACTATTTATAAACGTAAATACAAGGTTCCCCTTCGGGATGTGGTTGATTTGAAATCCCGGGGGTGTCGCAAGTTGAAAAGGGGGAACACAGGCACTCCAATGGATATACCGTTATGAGCCTAGGAGAGGTTCGCTGCTGCCGTTGTCCGCTGCTGAACTGCTGTGAACTGAGCGGGTGTTTTTTTAAATCCAGAGAACACGTGGGTGGAAATCGTCCAGATTGTTGTCATGGTGACACACACAACACACACGCACACACGCACACACAGAAGCACCGTTCGCGGCTGTCACAGACAGAAGACCTTGAAGTACGACTGTTGTTGTTATACAACGACTGCCAGCACGTAAAAAACTTGGTGGACGTGCGATATACAGACAGCAGCAGCAGACAGCACGGCAACGAAGATAAAGCAAAAGCTGAAGAACCTGAAATTGCGCCGCTCTCCTTGAGACTGCTGTGTGTTCCAGATTCCTACGAGTACTGCTGTAGGATCCTACTGTAATATGGCACGCACACGAAACATCGTTCGTGGCTGTCACGAAGAGAAACGCTCGAAGCGTGGTTGCTGCCGTACCCGTGTGGCTGCCTGGGAGTATATACGAGACCCTTTGAGTGCTGGCGTGGTATAGGTGCAGCAACAGATCGACAAACAACGAGGTGCGGAGACCACTCGAGAGGTAGGTGCAGATAGATACGTGTGTGCCATGGATCCGTGTGTACGTGCTTGCAACAAACTGTCATGGTGCAGACACATGTGCCATCCAACGACATGTGCGTGCCATGGTTATATGGGCCATATGGCCGTCCCGTGTGCCATGTACTCCATGTGCCATGCTTCCATGCTCGCATGTGAACATGCCAGAAAGGAGCGAATATGGGGTTCTATGTCACCTGGGTGGCGGTGACAACACGGAACGCCACCCCGTGATAACTTGTCATCTCTCGCGACTGTGAACGCCCATAAAACGTGCCACGGAGCCCGGGCGGGGCCCAAGCTTTCGCCGCAGTGTACAGGCGCCCCCCCCCCTGCGTGTCCCGCAGCAGGAAGCACGAGGAAAGACCCGCGCTCGGAAGAGAAACAAATGCCCGATGTGAAAAAAAAAATGTATGATGTACTTTGTGATCTGTGGATTGTATTTACACTGTAAGTCGATCGTTTTGTTCCCCCCAATTTTTGTGCTTGCACAAATCTTGAATTATTCGTTGAATGTCGGCCCTTGGCTCTATGACAGCCGCGAAGCCCAGCCAACTCACAGCCCAAACTTCTACACGTCTAGCCTGGCGTAAGCTCGGCGTCACCCTTGTCGTGCAGGTACACGGCAGGACAGGTTTATACCTTGAGGGAGGGGTGCATCTCCATCAGCAGCTCGACGGCCTTCGCTTTCGCTCGATCCTCCTCCTTGCCCGACCTCAGAAGCTTCGCGTGCTGCTGGCACGAAACCTGGAACAACGCCAACAATCGCGCAGCCGATTACAACTGTGGGACGCATGACAATGGTAACAAGCGTGCACAAAAAACAAATTGGAGGCTCCTCACTCTCAGTTGAGGAGGTCTGTACCTCACCCAAAAAACACCCCCAAAAAAAAAACGAAAGTACAGCAGTACAACCCACAGGGGTACACTAAAAAAAGAAAATCCCGACCTTCCCCCCCTACCCATTTGCGAGAACCACACAAAGAGTGGGGGGGGTACTACGAGAGCCACACAGAGTGGGGGATACACTACGAGGTTCACACAGAGTGGGAGGATAAAAAAATCAAGTGAACAACAAATAGGAGCAAAAAACTCGCTTTTTCGTAATTTCGTCCAGAAATCCATCCCACATGCACTGTTTTTTTTTGTTTCATTTATTTTGACCTTTGGGGAAGGACATATAGGTCGTTTTCTCTGTTTTGTCGAGCACCCCTGGGCAACCCAACGGACAATCTGATAGCCTATTATTAACCCTTCAGAACCGCAGTCCCGTTTTGGGGACTGAAATATGTGGTTCTGTACACTGCAGTGCGAAAAGGGTTAAGAGGTATGCACCGGTATTGGGCAGTTCCTCAGTTAACCCCTTCAGAGCCGGAAACGGTTTTTGGGGACAAAACTACTTGGAAATAGTGTGAGATACTTTTTGGGGTAGTAAAAAGGTTAATGCGCGTTGCAGAAACAAAACACGGATGATAACAGAGGAATGTTTTATTCACTGCCGAAATCAATAACTCACGACGGACAAAACCAAGCTGCCCATGATGGAAGCAGATAAAATAGATTACCTCCCGTTAGTTATACTCTGGACACACCCCCTCTCTCGCGTACTACTACTCCTGACCAAGATGCAGGCACGTCACACAACATGTATTCGCTACCGCCGTGCAGGGCGGGCACCGGTTCTGTCAGGTGACACTGGCTGTGCTGTTGGGATTCCCAATAATTGTATCATAAGATCGGTGCTGAAATTCCTCTTTGAATTTGATGTTGCCTCGTGGTCCTTGTTTTTGGTTTGTTGTCAGGTGCATGGTACCTCGGCCGGGGGGGACGCAGACGAGCTGCGCTTGCTGAGCACGAGCAAAACCTTCATCAACCTGCGTGCGTACGGAGGGAACCTGGACTTCTTGAGCACCAAGGTGCGTTTCGGTGTGGGAGAGGTCTGATTTGGGAACAGTAGCTCTTAGCGAAATTCTCCACGTCGCCACGACGTGCGCGTGTGTGCGTGTGTTTTTCGTCTGTTACGTAGTACATGGCATTGAATTGTCGAATCTCGTTATTATTGCGTACCAGGTACAGTACACGAAACCAGTTAAGAATGTGGGTGTTAAGAGTTTGAGCATTAATTTGTTTCCGTTTCTTAGACATCACAACTAAGCATTTATTTGTGCTCAGCGAGGAACGCCACTCACTCTATATCCTACATAATAGCATTTTATGAGCCTACGCACAACGTTAAGATCACAATACAATAATCATCGAGCCTTAGCCAAAATACGAGTTTACTACCGCAAAATGTATCCGACACTATTTCCAAGTAGTTTTGTCTCCAAAATCATTTTCCGGCTCTAAAGGGGTTGACTGCTGTATCGTACTGTATACCTACCATGTGCTAGCTCTTTGTCGTAGTCTGGGTCGACAGAGCTTGTATCCCATTAGGATGGGCAATCGGCACGGGTACTGGTTGTTGCGGATGTCGACGGGTATAAATAACGGACAGGGGTGCAGAGGACACACGCACGCCGACAGCCAACACATTCAAGTGCCCGGGGCGATTTTTCATCACCGAGAGATGCCAACGCTGTGGTCACACACGACGAGACAAAGCTCACACATACATCGCAAATAGATACCGTGAGCAGGATAGAGGCAGTGCAATGTCAAACATCTACTGGTATGGTATAGCACCTGTTATTCGAAGAACAGGATATATATGTCAATACGCGGATAGATGTCGTGCTTGTCGCATTCAGTACGCTGGCATTGCATGGCATTGCATTGCCTAATCCCCTTACGGCATGTGCGATATAATATGCTTTACCTCAATGAAGGTTTGAGACAACACACAGCGCGTATCTCTCGACCGCGACGTACCAGCGCGGACCCTAGGGTGTGCTGGATGTCGACGGGTAGAACTAACGGTTGTGTTGTGAAGGTCACACACACAATGAGGCGAGCAAGCCAAAAACAAATAACAGCAGAGAACCACAAGGAATGAAGGAAGCCAATAGGAAATAAATGGAAAGAAAGATTGACGGGCTAGGGAGAGGGGTCGTCGAAACTTTTAAGATCAGATTGCAATATCGTTTGTACCTGATGACAGTGCAACATCATCAGCTGTCCATCCAACCATCGGTTCACACCCCATCCACTTTGTTGGCCAGGTGATGCGTAGTTTGGACGGTTTCACGTTTATCCGAGATTTAAGAATGTTCGTGCTGTAGCGTGCTAGTTAGTGCAGAGTATCGTATTGGAGGATTCAGTGTACCACAGACCCTTGATCTACCTGCCAATCTCCCGTCGGTTCTCACGTAGTATGCCTTTCGCAATAACGAGGGGCAAAGCTAAATCCGCCGTTGGACAACATCGCACAGGTTTGCAGGGGGTGTGAAAAAAAAACGCCCCGTCGTTTGAGGCCCTACGCGCTGTCATACAGCAGCAAGCAGCAGCCAACGCGCGACGCGACCACCCGCCTCCCCGTTTGTCTGTTGACGGCTTGAACAACAATATTTATGGTTTCCAAAGTTGTTGGGGTTTTTTTTCGTTCGTCTGTATGGCTGGAAACGTTAATGGGTGGTCGCGATGTTGAAGCTGCACACCGTCTCCTAACCACGAACAACTTAAGAATCTCAACACTAATGCGGGGGACCATAGAAGATAGGACCAATTGTTCTCAGCGAAAATAAATAGGGAAATATATTGATTTTGGTGTCCATTGTAGGTTCTATTGTGTGTACCTGTAGTAGGTCCTCTAGGTTATATTGTGTCTACAGCAGTAGGTCCTATGCACTATGGACCAAATATTATTGTTAGCAAAAATAGGGAAGTATGTAGGTGTTGATGTCTACAGCAGGTCCTATTAACTATGGTCCCCCGAAATATTTATAACTCAAGACGATAATTAACTGATTTCATCCACCACCCCCTCCCCTATATTATATATAGTGTCTCCTGTCAACCCCTTTAGAGCCGGAAACGGTTTTTGGGGACCAAACCTACTTGGAACTCGTGTGTGATTCGTTTCT
>JAYJME010003412.1:0-12129 GCA_036873775.1 Costaria costata | reverse complement strand
CCCCCCCCCCCCCCCCCCCCCCCCCCCCCCGGGACAACACCTATGACCATGGCTTGTCCAGAAGGCCGCTAAGGGTGAAACCTCTTATAGCATTGTACGAGTTGAACTGGAAATTAAAAGTGATGCAAAAAAAAGCAGAATGTCTAACCTCGCCGTTCGAAGAACCTCTAGCAGCGAAGACTGTGCCTCCCTAGCACGCGGTGCCTTCGATGCCTGCAGCCCCTGAATGGCAAGCTTGGAGACCTGCTGGAGTTCGAGATGGCGCCGCTGCAGACATCTCAAGAGGAACCTGCCAAGTAGGACGCGGAGTTGACAATTGACATATGGTGTATACGTCACGAGCCTGTAGTATTAAACAGACCAACTTAGCAGTATTCTGACGACTTGGCAACAGTGTTTACGACTTCGCAGCAGTCTTTACGACTTGACCCGTCAAAGAGGTTAAAAGGCACGTCACAAGCCTGTAGGATACTATAGAAAAACTTACTAATAGTAGTGTTTACGAGTTGCCCGGCTTTGTTGCCCGGCTTTGATAAAATGGTTGTTCGCACATCACGAGCCTGTAGGGTAAGACAGAAAAAGCTAACTACCGGACTGTTTACGAGTAGGCCCAGCTTCGACAACACGGTTGATAATAAATTTACACTAACTCTTAATGACATCTTCATTCTGAGAAGTTTTTGCGGGCGGTTGGGGTTAGGGTTAGGGTTTTAAACGTCAAGTTATTTCAACAATGTTATCGCAGCTGGGCCAATGTCTACAGGGCTCTCCAAAGCAGGGCATATGACTATTATTATGAGATGAGCATAACAATCAGCCGACGACGTAAAGTCAACTAACTGAGGGTTTATTTCCAGATAGTCCACTATAAATTGTTGGTGGCTTGCAACGACCATCTAATGCAGGTCAGGTGTGATGGTCTACAGAGCCATCCAAAGCAGCGCATGACAATACATATAATATATATGTATATATATTATATGTAACACAAGGCAAGGTTCTCGCTGCAACGACCATACAATACAGGTGTGAATGATACCGCGGCTGCTGGTGTTGCGGCTGCATACACACCTGTTGTTGCCGTTAACGCAGAACCGAAGACTACCACCCCCACCCGGCGCGTTCACGCCCCACAATACAGCATCCATCTGGTGTGGAACCCATGGGCATTAAGGACAGCGCGGGCAAATCGAGGGCAGGTGGAGCATATGCGTGAGATCGGGTTACATCTTCAGGCCGTAGACGCCGCATTCTCGCCCACCTATTATAATAATACCACAGTAATCAGAACCCACGATAGATACAAAAGCCTACATATTCCCCTATTTTTACAAGGCATATATGGTTCTGGTTATTATGTTCCCCCGTAATATCAAACTAGTGCAACATCGAGATGGAGCAGGACGAGCCGTGCCGGCACCTGTCCGTCAACGCTCGATACCATTGGTGGAGCTATCATAGTAATGCATCCCACAGACGACATGAAAATCGACTCGTTCTGAGCCCGCAACGTAGAGCACATCAGCACATCTAAGCACAGCAATACCTTCGTCCTCATTAGAGCTTGCTCATAGCCGTGTGAATTGTCTAATTCGAGACGAGAACGTCCAGCATGATGCGAATCGGAAATAACGGGAGGGGGGGACGGTAAAATGATAAAAACCTGAGAAGTATTAGCTCATATTTGCAATGTCCAGGTCTTCGACTCGTCCCTACTGCAAGTAAACCCTTCCATCGTGTTCGGCACTGCGGACAAATTTATCGACTCCTCCTCTGCTGCTCGATGTCACCGGGCAAGTCTTAGTCTTAACATCACCACACCATGGCCACTTCCTCGTCGTCTAATCAAAAAAAATGGGGGGGGCCGAAAAAATGATAACCCCCCCCCCCGGAGAAGGCACACCTCATCTTCGCAAAAAGCAATCACGTCTTCGGCTCATCTCTACAGAACGTAAAAAGTATAAATCGTGCCCGGCACTGCGGACAATTCGCGACTAATCCTGCTCCTCTGCCGCCCGACGACATGAGACAAGCCTAAGGTTTGATCTCACCTTTTGCATTATCGCTATTTCCTCGTCGCAGCGAGGACTCTGAGAGTCCCTAGGGCCAGAAGGACTCCAGTCCTCCAACAGCATTTCCAGACACCGAGATAGCTTCGCAAGCGAGAGCGTGGGGAACGCAAGGCCGGGCAAGCGAGTAAAAAACGGTGCTGAAAACAATCGACAGCATCACGCATCCACCGGCTGCCCATCGAGATGTCAGCCAAAATACATACCAGGTATATACATACTCGGTACACGCCTATCAATAAGAAATGTGAGCCTGTCCACGCGGGTACGGGTCCCTTGCAAGCGGGTGTGTTCTTCGACAGTTTAATGAGCCGACTGGCCCAAGTCGCGCACAACTGCGTACCAGCTACATACCAAAACACGTCAATACAAATTACTCACGCCTTTCGAGAGGTTTACCTGAGTGGCAGCAGCTGTTTCGAATTCTAGAGGCTTAACTGACTGACATAAGCTGTTGTCAATTCTAAAAGTTTACCTGAATGCCAGAAGATGCTTCCATTTCTAGAGGTTTACCTGAATAGCATAACCTGCTTCCAGATCAAGAAGTTTACCTGAATGCCAGAAGATGTTTCCAATTCTAGAGGTTTTACCTGAATGTCAGAAGCTCTTTCCAATTTTAGAGATGTTTACCTGAATGGCGGAAGCAGTTTCCAATTCTCCAACATCGATTCGCAGGAGGTGAGTCATCAGCAGAAGAGCGGCGCTGGGTTTCCCTTGCAAGAGCGACGCTTCCACTGCAGGGTCTTCACGCCCCCCCTCCCTCCCCCCTCCCCCTCTCCTACTAGCCGCTTCCGGAATAGCTCCTCCCCCAAAGCCCGACCCTTCCCCAGCGACAACGCCCGGTGGAGGCGGTGAAAGGTTTGCGGCGACGGAGGCCTTCGCAAGGCCCCAACAAAGGCCGCCCCCCAGGAACGTTAGAGCGTCGGAGAGAAGGGCGGGGTAGTACAGGTTCGCCCCGCTGCAGCCGGATAAGGTTGAGTCGGTGGTGATGGTGGTGGTGGCGGCGGCGGCGGCGGAAGCGGTAGCACGTCCACGAGCAGTTGCGGCCGGCGTCGGCAGCAGTACCGCCCTCGGTCTAAGCTGCACGCCGCATCCTACGCGACGGGCTGTAGGCATTCATGCGCACACAGCATATGGGAGAGGTATAGGACAGGGATTGAGACGGGGTGACAGGTTTCGGCCGCGACGTGGATGGTAGGGATTAGGTATTAATATCTAACACGACCCCTCAATGGGGGTATGGCAACGGTAGTGCTTGTGGCGACGAGGCAATCGAACATTGTATTGCTGCCGGCAGCAGCACCACTCTCGGCGTAAGCTGCACGCCGCCCCCTACGTGCCGCGCTGTAGACATGCTTGCACACACGAACGGATGTGTACAGTTATAGGACAAGGCATCAGTGGGGCTTTTTGTTTCTTCGGAGACCCAAATGCTGATGTTCCGTTGATCAAGTAATGATATTTGATCGGGTTAGGGCCAGGGTTAGGGTTAGGGTTATGATTAGGGTTAGGGTTTAGCGCTAGTCCGCTTTGTCTCGTACGCAGGGTCCGTCAACCTTAATGTCCAATAACTGCTAAACTACCCCTTCAAATGATTAAGACGGGGTGACAGTTTCAGTTGCGAACTTGAAGATAGTGGTTTATGGCAACGGTAGTGCTTGTGGCGAGAAGTACGAGGCATTCGAGCATCGGGGGTAATTGCTTGCTTCCAGCCGGGCCCCGACGCGTCGAGGTCCCAGCGCCAAGAAGAGGACTATATAATGGCTTGTGCTGGGGCGGGACTCTTGCGATTTTGTATGAGATGCGGAGGTGCCACGAGAAACGAGACAATATGAAAATTCGCAAATCGAGGAGGTCTACTAGTTGGGCATAATCGAAAGCTTAAGCTTGAAATAATTCCAGATGAGGAAACCGTCAGATGATGATAAGCACATCCCTGACGTAACCGACGCACCGTGGTCCACGTGCTAACCGCACCGCCACCCCAACGACAAGCCACGTTCACACCCGACAAGCGACAGTAAAAGTTACCCCGAAAGGTGGTACCCGGTGCATTGCATACATTTTTTTCCTGATAAAAACACAACAACAAAAACCCCGATCACTTTGCCAAGGAATCGAAAACGAAACTCGATCAGCCCGCGTCGCAAACCCGAAAGCCTCGGTAGCACGCACGGTGTATGCTGCAAGTCGTATAGCGTATGCATATCATACATACGTTTGCTGAATTTGCTTTTATTTCTTGTCTGAGGCGTATACGATTTACTTCAGGTATGCGTACCATTGTATTTTATTTGTTTCCTGGGGTATTCTCCCACTGCAGAGTTTTTGGAGCCTGGTCTGTCTTGTGACCGCGGACTAGATTATGGCGATTAGTTAATGCGAGACCAGCAACAACACACCAGGCACATCAACCCAAGCTACGATAGGGGTAACACATAAAATACCTGAGGCTTCTAAATTGAGGAGCTCTAAAGCTCACCGTACAACCGACTTTGAGAAAAAACGTACCAGGTAAGCTACTAATAAGCCAGATGCCCAAACTCCAATGCATAGGTACACAACGAACAGTAACGTAAGACACGAATGGGGTTATACGAAGTATTCGTTAACCTCTGAAGCGTTGACAGGGCTTACGAGATGTGACATTGCCGATGCGCTCAGGTACCGGGAGATATCCACATAAACCACATGTATGTTAGTATTGTTCCTCGCGAGTGGGACGACAAGCCACCACGAGACAAGAACAACCGGCTAATTACCGTCCGAATCTCGCCTGTCGGGATTTTCCGTCATGCGTTTCCCACTATAATAGCATACCAGGTATGCGGTACAGAGTCCCTCAGTTGAGGTGCACCGTGAGTAATAAAATATTTCGGCCGAAGAGCTCTACCCCTATCGTACAAATTGTAAATAGCACATGCCCAGCACAAGCATCAACTTTTGTCTTACCTACGGCTACACCTCTAGCGACGTCAACGAGAGCCCCGTGGATGCTCAGACACGTCTCCTCAACCCTGCCGCCGATGCGCCCCCAGTGCCCCGTACACACGTACCCCAGGTACGCTGGGCCCAGCAGCATAGACAGTTCGTCTGAACGCCCGTCGATGACACCATCTCCTGACAGCAGCCCCAAGCCCCTGGGTGGTTTTGAAAAGGGGAGAAAAAAACGGGAAGGAGGAGGGGGAGGGGAGCGAAATAATTACCATGCAGGCCGTAGTTGTATGACCATAGACCCTGGCATCCCTGCAATGCCGGGACGGAGCACGTCGGGTTTTCACCAACCAGGCAGACATTGCTTGCACCAACCGGGGTGGTCAAGCGCCAGAGTTTTTTAGATGCCACTCTGGACGAAAATATAAGGACCCTTTAGGTATTAATATGCAGATCCAAACGTCCCTTATATTTCCGTCCACAGTGGTATATACACAATTAACTAGGTATGGTGACTGTAAGCCCGGTGGATATGGTGTACCTGGTATACCTAACAGATTTCGGTAATAAAAACGGGGGAAACGGAAACGACACGGTTTGTGCACCATAGCCTTGCCGCAAAGCATCGCGTCTTAGAATGGCGGGGCAGTGCATATCTATCATGCGTCGCAACAATGCCCGCAGAGCCTGTGTTATCCTTCTAGACAGTGAGCAAGTGTCTTCTACGACCAGAAAGGCGCATATGTGGGAAGGGACCAAGGAAGGGCGCATCTGACTAGCGTCCCCTGCCGTGGGCAAGGCCTGTGTAACTCCCAACGATAACGTTATTCCATCGATCGGACAGAGCATCGATTCAACTTCATTATCTAGAGCTTTCAGGGAAGAAAGATTCTTCATCTGTAGGGTCTACAGTAGCTCATATTTTCCGGGTCGGACCCGTATAGTCTGCATGACCTAGGACATGTTCCTTGGGTTAGAACTGTACTGTACAGATCCTGCACAACATCTCATAACGACAGGTTAGGATCTAGATGATCTAGATGATCTAGATCGTGATCTGTCTTAAGTGTGCATGCTAAAATGGGTAACGCGCCTGTGGCCCCTCAAGGCCTCCCCACCCAGCGAGAACGCCAAATCCACCGGGAGGTAGCCAGCGCCTTGCAGGGACGCGATCGCCGCAGGAGGTACGCCATCCAAAACGATGGTCCCCTGTGCATCAACGCCAAACCGCGCCGAAACGTTGCATTTGTTGAGTTCAAATCAGTATCGAAGACACACGATGGTCAACTGTGTCCCTTGTGCATCATCGTAAAAACACGCCAAAACATCACATTCACTGGGTTCAGCTCAGTACACTATCGAGGACAAACGATGATGTTCGCCAACATCAAATTGCGTCGAAACATTGCATTTGCTGAGGATTCAAAGCAGTATACAAGGTATAGAGGAAGCACGATAGTCCCCTGCGCACCAAACTCAAAATGCACCGAAACGTTACATCCCCTGAGGAGTTCAATTCAGTGTCGAGGACACACGGTGATGTGCTCCAACGTCAAAACGCGCCGATATTTGGCATTCGCAGAAATCAAATCAGTAGCGGGTCTGTGGACCAATGCTCCATGAGAAGGGTGAAGCGTGCACAGCTTCAGGCTGAAGTGACCTGCAACATAAAGGGTTTCGGGGATTAAATTCCCTCACGAGTTGGTCGGGTGAGAAACTTACCGGCCTGCTGTCTAACCTCTAAACTGAACCGCATTCGTATGGGAATAGTTAACCGGACGACGACTGAGAGATTGTCGGGTCGTGTACCTGAAAGCCTTCGGGTATAAGCGTGAGGACAGAGATCTGCCTACGGTCTTACGGCCCGTGAAAGAAAGAAAGTAGCGAGGGTCCGCGCAACGCTTTCGGGCACAATAACTCGAAAAATAAATCACCCAAACAAGAGACGGAGCAGATGTTTCGTCGGCATGCGTGATTCGGAACAAAGCTCCAGCCCACTGACACCTTGCGCACATCTGGCGCTACAACATCACTGCAGCACGACCCCCAATAAAAGCGAGACGCAAGGGTGCCATTTTCCCTTCCAAGACACACAAAAAAGAAACCACAGGCGTCTTGAGAGCTCATGTACCTGACCGCACGCCACCACGACATTGCTGAGGAACCGAGTCAGCAGCAGCCCTTCCTCCCTAGCAGGCACAAAGCTTGCCGAAGACGACGCAAACGTGCCCCCAGCCCCCTCCGACAAGGGCGACAGCCTTGGCAACACCCCCCGTGGCCCATGGTCACCCCCCGCGGTATCCCCCCCAGCTTGCCTCCCGTTCTGCTCATCGAGCTCGCCCACTTGTCTATCGTTCTTCTCCTCGTGCTCGCCCATTCCGACCCCGGCCCCACCCAGGGAGCGCTGGGTGCCGCCTTGAGCGCTAGTGCTGGGAGTTCCAGCTCCAACTCCCGCGTGTTGACCGATGGAGGATCCCGGCGGCCCGTCCCTATTGTTGGTGTGTCTGCCTTCCCACTCCAGCCTGACGTCTTGGTCGAAGGTGATGTGGATTTCGTCGCTTCGGAATTGACGCGACAGGGATGAGAGTAGCTGGAGAGTTGTCCGTTGGGCGTCCCTGAGGGTGATTGGTGGGTGAAGCGTCCGCGGGGTGAGTGAGCCAGGAATCAGTGAGATATATAAATGAGATAGTGTAGACGTCGCTAGGAACTCCCGCAGCACCCCATTGGTAACCGTCGTCAACTTGTGTGCGTCGGTGGACGGAGTACGGTGAACGTCGAACGCTTCAGGCAACTCGAAAGGGGTCTATCCCTATTATTGCTTCTACTAAATAATACCTGGTACATCCAATTATTAGCTGTATTATGTCTATTAATTGCTACATGCTGATGACGCGAATACCAGCGAACGTGCAACGGAAGCGCGTGGGAGAAGCTTTACCTGAAAGACAAAGCCAACGACATCAACAACGATCACAAGAACAGCAATCAACAACAACAAAAACAACAAAGAACAACAGCAACAACAACCACAAGAAACAACAACCAAGGAACAACAATCACAACCACAACAGCAGCAATAACAATCAACAACAACAGCAACAACTAAAACAACAAAGAGCAACATACAACGACAAACAAGAACCACAGCACTCACAACCACAACGACAGAAACAACAACTAACAACTACCAACATCAATAAATAAAAAAACAACAACACCCTCAACAAACGAAGCCGCAAGCAGTGGCCTACCGCGATTACTTACAACACCGACCCACCTACCTTGACTCGTCTCCAGCGACCACTGCCCAACCGAGAACAAGCTCCACGAAATGCTCTCTGCAAAACGCCTCGAACTCGCCCAAGGAACCCCATCCCCACACCCCTTCCTCCTTATCGTCGCCCACATCTCTCCCCACAGCCCGTGCGGAAACGCCTCCTTCTGAAGACCATGAAAACACATCCAGTACGGCTGTAAGCTGGCTGGATTTCACGGCTATTACGGGGGGCCACAGTATCTCAGCACCCACCATGTACCCAAAGACCATACCGTACCAAATCGTATATATTTCACAACAATCAGAACCCACGATGTACACAAAAAACTATACGTAAGCATATTCCCTATTTATACGAACCATACTTGGTTCTGATTAATGTTTTCCCCCGTAATAAGCATGTTTGGTTATGATTACTGTTCCCCCGTGCAAGTTGTTAGTTGGCTGGCGAAGAAAGCCAACTGATTGATCTAATATGTTTTATCAATATAAAAACACGCGTCCAGCTACAAACGGGCCAGCAAGATCCGAAGACGGACACACTCCGCAAAATACCGCATGCAACTAACTTTTTTACATGCCTAGACAACTACCAGGTAATAATTAGTCAACCAACTCATAGCCCTAACGTTTTGTTGCGCACCGGGAAGACAAGGGTCTTCGTATCGCACGCAAAGCGATGTGCCCAAGGAGTGAGAACGACAACCAGGGCCACAGATGGACGCCGAGCGCATGAACTATGTTCAGCAGCTCCATTCGCGCACGCGAGTCCCGAGTTCCGAGGAACCAACAGGTAGACGCAAGGGGTCCTCAGTAGCTTCGCAACCTCCTGGGGTGGCTTTCAACACAATAAATCATTCCTCCAGCAATACTGTTTCATCCATTTATCGTCATCGACTTTCGAAAACAATCAATTCCGACTCCACCCCCCCCCAACCTTCCCCCCCCAATATATATATATCTATATATTTCCCTTCCTGGAAACCCTTTCCACCTTAACCCCTTCCTTATTTTCGCCGCTCTCATAACTGAAACGATATGAAATAGCCGTAATGACAAGTCAGCCGAACAAGATCAGTGTTGGTGCTCTTACCTTCCCCGTTACCGGCGGTTTTGTTCGGGCCATGACCCGCCAACCAAGATGCCGTGTCACGGGTAACCGTCAGCTGGATGACGTTCATGCGGGCACGCGACGCGACCTCCACCGTTCGCATGAGCGACGGCAGCGTCGGCACAAGCGGGTACCTGCACCGCACGGAACATGAATCAATACATCGTGGGAAACAACGCATCGTGGGTAAGTATCTATAAATGGTGGCGGTGTTCGAGTGGTTACCCTCTTTCTTTGCAGTCTTAAAAGCTTTTACAATAAAATTAAAAAACGTCAGCTGCAAGATCGAGGGATTCGTCGAAACTAATATTTGCAAGTTGCATGGGATGCTTTTGTAGTATGTGTAAATTTATGGTTTCAGTATCTGCACCGCCATGAAATCGCTCTTTACGCTGCACCAACTAAGTATGAGAGAGGTACAAAGCCACTCGCGAGAGGGGCCTATACTCGGTACATTATGTAGCCCCTTTTAAGGGACCCTATTGATAGTGCGCTCGGTATTGGAGGTCCCGTATATATCGACGCCCCCTATCAGAGTTGGTACCGGTCCCTTATAGTCAACAGTGGGCAACACCGGTGCGAAGAAATTTGAGGTCCCTTACATGCAGTTTTCCCTTATCGTGGGGCCCCTTAAAACGGGTTACCCACTGCAGTGAAAACGGGCGTACCTCCCCTCTACCGTAACCCTTGGTCGGTACCTAATATTTCTCGGGCGGCTCACTTGAGGAGCCCCTTGTACCCCACACAGTACCCTCACCCCAAAAAAAACGTTCTTGAGAAAACAAATCCACGCGCAACTGGACGAACAATCTCCTTAGCTAGGTAAAAATGCAATACAAATATGGCAGTGGTCTCTCTATGGTGCCGGTTGCCCGCTATAGTGCCCGTGAAATCGCTTGGCACAGATGAGATCAACCAGTAGTGACAGTAGGCGGAGTAGTACCAGTTGCCGCTATATAGTGCCGGTATTTCCGATTGGCACATACCGTACCGGCACTATATAGAGACCACTACTGTAGGATAGTTACGGCAGGGTGTGTAGCTAACGTTTCTCGGGCGACCCATTTAAGGAGCCCTAAACCTCACCAAAAAAACGATTTTGCGTCAAAAAAACAATCCCCACGCGAAACCGGACGAACAACCTCATTGGCTAGAAAGAGAAAAACGAAAACATTACAAGTGGGGTTGCAAAGGTAGCGGGCGGTTCTTCCCTTCAGGAGCCCCGCCATTCAGAAACACTTGCACCAAAAAAGTGATACAGTACCCCTATTCGTGCGGTAAAAAGATAGCGGGCAGATACTCCGTTGAGGGGTGGTGTCAAGTCAGAAAACATTGGGGCCAAAAAGTGCCCTATACCTACAGTATATCGTGGTATGGCTCCAGGTTATGCAGATCGCCCTATACACGCAGTATACCGTGGCATGGGTCAAGGGATAGATGTATATGCAGGTCGCCGTATACATGCAGTATACCGTGGCACGGAGACAGGGTTAGACGGATACGCAGGTCCGAGAAGCTAATGGCGACTCACCGCACGTCTACGACGAGGCTTCGGCGGCTGATGTCCGGCTCGTCTCTGATGACGCAGCAGGGGATGCGCAAAGCCGAGCCCTTCGCCGGCTGCGACGCGTATATGCTGACAAATCACAATCACAGAGGAAATAACCAGAAACACGTCTTAAAAGTGAAATGGACCAAAATAATAAATACTTTCGGTGTCACTTTAAAAGTTGACCTGGAAAAAAAACGCCTACTATTATAACAAAACAAACAAAACAAAATGTCATAATGCTGATCGACGGTTCTTGATATCACGGCAACCGTCATCCACTTCCTCTATTACCTGCGTATACATAACGCTCCTCGCTCGTTCTTCATGCCAGGTGTCACGTTAACCACCGTACACTTCCACTATACCTGGTATACATTACGATTCGTGCAACTTGCTTCGAACATCTCTCGCTCCATGAAGAGCTAGCTTACCCTACCAATCAGCCAATATGCGGCAGACCCGCGTTTCCTTCGCGCGTCGTGCGCCATCGTTTCGAAAGGAAAAGAAAACCCCCGATTTATACAGCGGATGATTACCGCCGAAGAGTAGTAATGATCCCCACAAAACAAAACACGACCCAGCATCGCGCGTCAAAGGGAAAAGCCACCAACTCGCCCAGACTCGCTTAACAAACCAAAGAACAACTCTGATCCTCACCATAACAATCTGTCAAAGTGTGCGTACCCCATACAACGGCTCGGCGAGACCCGCCAAAGAGTCCGTACCCAATACAACGAATCGTCCAGACTCACAAAAAAAAAAAAAATACCACCTCCGAACTTCTCACCTCAAAATCTGACAGAGCATGCGCACCCCATACAGCAGCCCCGGCTCCCCCGTCCCCGACACCCGCACCATGCCAGGCCCGGCCACGACGCTGAAACCCTGCCCCCCTCCCCCTTCCCCTCCTCCCTTTGCCCACGATGTCACACACGAGAGGGCGACAAAAAACTCCTTCCCACTTCCGGGTGGGCACCTTCCCTTCGTGCACCGCGCTTCTACACCGTGGGAAGCGAATGCGGCGAGGAGGGTGCGGAGGGTCAGCGTCCCTGGGCCGGCGACACCTCCCGTTGGCAGGACCACCTGTGGAAGTGAGGGAGAGGAGGGGGGGGGGGTGTACTCAATTCGTGCATGGCCGTAGTCGTATGGCCATAGACCCTCGCATCGCTACTATGCCGGGACGGAG
>JAYJME010003411.1:0-12129 GCA_036873775.1 Costaria costata | reverse complement strand
TTTCAAACTTCGACAAATTCCTAGAAAATTAATTTCCACTTCAAAACCCAAATTTATGATTTGGGTTCTCGCAAGCAGTTGAAAACAGATTCTGTTTTGAAAATCTGAACAGCCTTCGGAAGCAAACCAAATCAGAATTGGGTCTTCCGCAAACACTCCTACGAAAATCACGCTGTGGTTGACGGGATAAGTTTCAAAGAGCCGTTACGTTAGATGTTATCATACTTCGTGGTCGTCTGGAACGCACCCTGTTACTGTTACTTTTTGAAGTAAGAGAGTAGCATTTGTCTTGCGTCACCCCCTTCTACACTGATTGAAATATAACCTACACGAGGCCAATATATTACTCCGCAGCTGTATTCATTGTTGTACCAGAAACGGAAACGCACGCTTTATTGCCTTCGCTGTCTACAACCGATATGACGCCCCTCCGAAGGGGAAACTTGTACGAGCATATGTAAGTGTAAAGATTTGAACACGACACACAAAAAACCCAAGATACGTATACAGATCGTTCGTTCTACACGCACGTATTGTGATACATTATCGTAAAGTTGGAATCGCTCCAATGAGCGATTGGGCGGTGCGGCTTAAAGCCTTGGTTGTACATGGATTGGTGTTAGTCTGTGGGATCTTCTCAAACGTTATCGTATACCAGGTAAATCGAAATATACGGGCGAAACCTACTGCTGCTGTTGTTCTGATGTCAATCATCGCTACAATCCAGTCCGTGGTCACAGACTCCAATAAATCTGGAGTGGAAAAACCCACCAGAAAAAAAATTAAAGCAGCAACAACAACAACAACAACAACAACAACAACAACAACAATAACAGCAACAGCAATAACAATAAAAATAATACAGTGTTTGCGTATAAATAATTCTGGGAAATTCCTTACTTTAGACCAAAAAAAGTGAAATTCCGTCCCGTATTGTTTTTGTTGTGTTTGCGTATGAACCACTCAAAAACTGACTTTCTATACCCGTCATGCCATACCAGACAGGTGGCGACAAACATGAAAATGAAAATTGAAAATAGACGATAGATGACATGATCACACCAACACACCACAATAAAATGAAAAGACAAACAAACTCGCAAATAATACACCAAGCAAGCACCGAGGCAACGGGGCAACGGTGGCGGCCGCGATGGGAACAGAGCTAAGAGCAGTGCCACTGCTGCTATTGCTAGGCATCAGCAAACAGCTGCGCCGTAGGCATAAGCTAGCAGCAGCAACTATTTATAGCAAATGAAAAGCACAGCAAGCTCCTTGTATCATTCTTCAGTGTTTCGAGCTGCGCTCCAAACAGTGCGAGGCCTACGACACACTCACAACGCCGACGCGCCAGAGAGTACTGCGCTCCAACCCCGCCCAGCGCCCACCCTTAAAAGCTCGGCGCATAGACAGGGGCAACCTCACACCACCGAGCTGCTGCTGCTACTGCTACTGCTGCTTGCACCAGCAGCCGTGCTGGGGTTGAAATGCTTGCGGATAAACGCACGACGGGCGGAGCTAAGAGTAGTGCCGCCGCTGTTATTGCTAGGCATCGGCAAACAGCTGCGCCGTAGGCATAAGCTACGAGTAGCAGCAGCAACTATTCATAGCAAATGAAAAGCACAGCAAGCTCCTGATATAATTATTTATTTTTCGAGCTGAGCTCCAAACAGTGCGAGGTCTACAACACACTCACAACGTCAACACGCCAGAGAGTACTGCGCTCCAACCCCGCCCAGCGCCCATCCTTAAAAGCCCGGCGCATAGACAATGGCAACCTCACACCACCGAGCTGCTGCTGCTGCTGCTGCTACTGTTACTGCTGCAGCAGCCGTGCTGGGGTTGAAATGCTTGTGGATAAAACGCGCGAAGAGCGGTCGCCCTCGGCTGGCTGAGGTTAGGGTTAGCGCAGCAAGCTCTTTATACCATTCTTCATATTTTGGAGCTGCGCTCCAAACAGTGCGAGGCCTACGACGCACTCACAACGCGCCAGAGAGTACTGCGCTCCAACCCCGCCCAGCGCCCAACCTTAAAAGCTCGGCGCATAGACAGAGGTAACCTCACACCGCCGAGCTGCTGTTGCTGTTGCTACTGCTACTGCTGCTACTGCTACTTGCTGCAGCAGCCGTGCTGGGGTTGAAATGCTTGCGGGTAAAACGCACGACGAGCGGTCGCCCTCGGCTGGCTGAGATGCTCGGTTTCCTTGCGCTTCGAGGAGGCGTTGTTGTTCGGGTTAATACTCGGGGCATGTAGGCCAATGGTATGCAGAAGAAAAAAAGGGAAAGTGCAGAAGCAAATTCAGTTCTTGTATAAAGCTTTTTCAATTATTTTTCCCCCAAAATTATCGCAAGTCGAACCCTCGGGACAATTTTTATGAAATTAATTTTCCTTTTTTTTTTGCGCAAACACTCTTACAACAATAATAATAACAAAACTAGTAATAATAACACAACTAAAGCAAATGGTACACCTATTATAGGACAAGAAATAAAAGTGAAATCAGAGCACGCACGTATCAGATACATACGCCGTATGACTTGCAACAGAACCGAGGGCGCCGTACACAAAGACGAAAATAAAATAAAAAAGAGAGAATAAAGCAGGAGAGTACGCAATAAAACGCGCAGAATCAGCAGCAGGGTGTGTATTCTTCACAATAAACCGTTCTTCTACTCGTCGACATCCAGCATCCTCAGTGTCCGTGCTGATTCTTCATCCTAGGGGGATACAAGCTCTGTGGTCACAAACGACGTCACAGAAATAACACATCTTACGCACTACGTAATGCAGAGAATGCAATGCCCTGCCATCGTACCAGATACGACAACCACAACATACATACGGCAGCAAACCATATGCATTGAAAGAGAGAAAAAATAAAGGAAGAAAAATAAAGAAAACAATGAAATACAAAAAAAAAAAAAACAAGCAAACAAAACAAAACAAAAACAAGTACAAAATACCAGGTACGTATTATACCTGGTACGTACGAGTACCGTCTAGTAAGAAAACGAAACAAAGAAAAGCGCCGAATACTCCGAGCATGAGTCAACATGACTACACAAGATTGCGCAGGGACAGGAAATTACCTCGAGAAAACCAAATTGGGAGCTACTAACCAATACGAAACCAAACAAATCACTAGCCAACGCACCAGAAGCAAGGCAGACCACAAGCAGGGCTTGATACAGCAAGCCGGCATGGGTTTGGATAACTAGTGGGAAACACACGAGGCGGAGGAGATGCTGCACGAGAGAAAAGATAGAAGCAAAACGCCCCGGGGAAGGGAGTGATACCTCGTTCGTACCTCGTCGACAGCGGTGATATCACAGTAATAGTATCGTTGCCGTGCCCCCGGAGGGGGTGCGACAGACAATACCAAACAGACGAAAAAAATCAAGCAAGCCGGGCATGTTTTTTTCCGGTGGCGGTCACCAATATGGAACCTGGTCTCTCACGGAGGGCTGATGTCGTAGCGGAGATGGCGGTCGCGGATGCGGGTACTCGGTTCGGAGCTGTCGTCGAAGCGGAGAGGTCGAGGCGGATGCCGAGGTCCCTTGACGATCGTCGTTTACAGCCGAAAGTCCAGGGAACACCACCAAGAACAGGCTATGCACTCTCCACCCAAGAACAAGACACAATAAGGCTTATTTCGCAGGATAAGAAGACAAAACAAAAACAGAATCGACCAGCAAGAGGTGTCAATAGGCACGCGTACAAAACAAACGAAAGAAGAGAAAAAGAACGAAAAGGAAAAACGAAAAGCAGACAATAAATAACACGATCGAAAAGGGCATTCAGGAAGGCGTGGAAAGACGAGAGGAAGACCGGGCGGCCATGGGTAGGCACGTACGGCCCTCACTTCCGTTTGGATTGTTCCTTCGTTTTCCTCTTCATTTTGTTTGTTTCATTTTTCGTTTTCGTTTTTCGTTTCTTATTTTTACTTTTTGTTTTTGTTTTGTTTTCTTTCGTATTCTCTCTTTCGATGTACGATATATGTCGGTTGCTGGCGTATGTATGATATGTTGTGCCTGTCGTACCCAGTACGATGGCATGACATTGCGTTGTCTAGTGCATTACAATGCCATTATCTCTGTGTCGAAGTTTTGTGACCACAGAGTGTGTATCTTTTAGGGTGAAGAATCGGCACGGACCCTGGGTGTGCTGGATGCCAACAAGTAGAAGAACGGTGTAATGTGAAGTATATTCGAAAGAACAGGATATCCGAAGAATAATAGCGCTCCTAGCAGCCCAGTCTCAGGTTGCGAGCTTACAGCAACACACAGTGTGAAGAAGAAGCTGTGTGTATGTATTTATTAACTTGTACCGGAGTTGGTAAACAGGCGCAAGGAAGGGGAGAAAGGTGGAGGAAGGTGGACTGATCTTGTGCGCGAAGCCAGCAAGCCCAACTCACACGCGCATCTCCAAACCACCACAATCACCTTCATCCCTGTTATACCACAAGACCAATACCAGAACTATGCTAGGGCGGTCCTAGGAACGACTCGTAAGGACTCACATAATATTCCGCGTACCATTCGCATATTCTAATATTCCGCAATACCCTGTCATACAATCTGACGCAACCATCATTTGTAACTACATATTAATAGTTCGTTGAGACACAAGCTATATCGAACACCTTCCCTGGCGCTGGACCAACTAACATGTCCCCAAAACAATTAGCAATTACTGTACCACAGACAGTTCACGATGGAAAACTTGTATCCCCAACAAAAAAAGCGGGGTGTTTCTCAAAACTCTCTCGAGCAATCGCCTTGGTGAGAATATCCGCATGCTGATTCTCCGCCCTTAGGTACTTGACCGATACGTCCCCCTTCCTTAGCAACTCGAGCAGGAAATGGTACCTCACGTCCATGTGGTGCTGTTGAACGAGCTCAGCGGGTTTTAGGCCAAGTCAACCACCCCCTTGTTGTCTTCAAACACTCCAATACTCTGCGATCCTAGACTAGGCATCAAGAAAACCAACGCCCCTCTCACATACAGGGCCTCCTCACCCCGTCGGCAATCGCTACGTACTTGTCCTCCGTGGTGGACAGCGTAACGCACTTCTGCGTCCTAGAAAACCAGGATACAAACGAACCCCCGAAGCAAACAGCTACACCAGAAACTGAACGCCTGTCCTCGGCCTTGTGGGCGTAGGCTCCGTCTACGTACGTCTCTAGGCCGTACTCCAACTGTGCATTCTCCAACTTAGTCTCCCTTCTGAAAGTCAGCTACCCACGTACCAGGTAACCTCCCCAAGATGTTTCGTTGCCATGGCAACAAAAGCTCAACTCCGAGACCAAAGCTCGGCGCTTACACTTAGTCAAGCTACCTCAATAGATGTCACCTCTTCAACACAATCAGTCATGCTACTGTATTTGACCAAATGTTAGCGGCTCGACACAGTTAGTCACACCATTTGACCAAAGCTCAGCACTTCAACACAGTCAGTCGTGCTACTCGTAGCCTACGTCAGTCGCTACTATCTCCTGCAAAGTACTAAGCAGTGATGACTACAAACAGTCAAACAGCGATTACTGCACAGTTGAACCGTGATGACTACACAGTTGAAATTGTCTACTCTCTAGTTGACAGTACCCCATTGCCCCCCTTCGCGCCTTGTCTCTCTCAACAAGGGCACGCAAATTCGAGTTCTCGACGATACTGTCCTCAGACACGTCGGAACTATTGACAAAACTCCCAGCCGCAAACTCAGGCTTCTCAAAAGGAGTCCCATCAGCCTCGAGTCCATCAAACTCCGAAGACATTTCCTCCGCTCAAGCGCCCGAGTGCCTCGACGAAGGTGTCGTGTAGTCCGCTGTTGGCCTGGGAACAACGGCAGTCGCACAGGGAGTTCACAGCCCATAACACACAATCGTCCCGGTGTATTAAATCACGCGCACATGTCTGCACGCGAGCCCGGCGTGCGTCGCACTCAAAGGCGACAGACAGGAATGCGAGGCCGCCAGAAAGATGGGCCACGGGGTGATCCGGCACCTGACCACCCTATGGCCCATTTTTCTGGCGGGCGTGCATCCCTGTCTGCGGCCTTCCGGTGCGACGCACGCCGGGCTCGCGTGCAGACATGTGCGCGTGATTGAATACACGAAGCGATTGTGTGTTGTGGGCTGTGAACTCCCTGTGCGATTGCCATTGTTCCCGGGCCAACAGCGGACTACACGGCACTTTCGTCGAGGCACTCGGGCGCTTGAGCTCTCAAGGTCACGACATCGTCTGTGTTGTCCGAATCTTCTAACGTCGGTGGAACTCGCCCCTCGTCGAGGATGTACTCTCGAAGCTTGCGCTTGTCTCGTTTTTTGGCCCTCCAAATGTGGCAGTTGTCCGCAATCGGACGAATGACCGAGAGCACGTTGTCGTACACAGCGCAGGGTCACGACATTGTCCGTGTTTTCCGGCTCTTCTAACGTCGATGGAACTCGCCCCGCGTCGAGGATGCAATGTCTTCCCTTTGTCGACACATTCCACGACAAACCGGGGCAGAACCTGAAGGCGGACGAACACGTTGCGTTCAAGGCGGCGTACGTCCTGTTCCAGGATGTGTTCGGCGCAATTACGGGGCGGGCGTTCAGAGGGAAATTCGCTGTGGCGCTCGCTCCCCCGAAGAGCACCCTCGCGTCCAAAGTCAGGGGCGCTGTATGCGACAGCGTGCTCTCGGTCATTCGTCCGATTGTGGACAACTACCACATTTGGAAGGCCAATAAATGAGACAAGCGCAAGCTTCGACAGTACATCCTCGACGAGGGGCGAGTTCCACCGACGTTAGAAGATTCGGACAACACGGACGATGACGTATTCGAAAGAACAGGATATCCGAAGAATAGTAGCGCTCCTAGCAGCCCAGTGCCAGGCTGTGAGCTCGCTGCAACACGCAGTGTGAAGAAGATGATTGAAAAAAGGTGCACAAACAACTCGGAAACATGCTATGAAAAAAGGTAGCACAGCGCCTACACGTATGGAATTTTTTGTAAGGACCGGCCAACCACAGACCTCCTTTGCCGGAAAATTGAGCAAAGTATCACAAATGAAAAGCGAGTTCCTTAAGGATTTTATAAGGACGGACGACGGTGATTGGCGACGAGATCACGCCGCTGCCGACATATTCCGAGAGGTGGCGCACGGGAGACAGAGATAGAGACCACTTTTGCACCCCGCACGCTCGGACAATTGACGCCGCAGTCGGCGGTCCGCACAATGATCGTGTGGTAGCGTCTCCCCGCTGTAGTATATCGCTCGTTGTATTTCTCAGACCTGCGCTCTGTCGCTGTTAGGGGGTAAGAAAGTCTGGGCTGGCGCAGCCTACCGTGACCTTTACGTACCCTTTGCCGATAGGTCAGGGGCGCAGGCTCGGTGTGCGTGCGTGTAAACACACAGACCACAGCAGCAGCAGCAGCAGCAGCAGCAGAGTAGAAAACCACCAGCAGCAGCTTGGTGTCCGTGGATCTGAGCCATGCCACTTGCCTGCAGAAACGGGCAGACCCTATACTTGCAGTAGGCAGGACGTGTTTTGCTTCGAATTTTGCACAACATCAGCAGAAGAAGTCTACAGCAGTACTGTCCGGAAATGTAAGACGGTTTTGGTAAACACATTAATGCCTAAAATTCGGCTTCGCCTTACGCTGCCGCTGGTGGACGTATTTATTATATTCTGGTGGATTTTCACCTTTTTATTTGTATTTGCTCTGTTTGTCGTCTGCCCATGACTCTCCTTTAATGTTTTCCTCAACCCCTTGGCAGTATGTTGCGTCACTTTTTTTGTTACCTATACTTTCACCTTTTATTTGTCTTTGCTCTTTTTGTCGTCTGCCCATGACTCTCGTGTTTATTTTCCCTCTACCCCTTGGCAGTATGTTGTGTCGCTGCATTACATCCCCGACCTTTAAGAGCATGCGCGGAGCCGCAGGCGGGCTTCAGCCCGCCGCGGCGAAGCCCCCTTGTATTTATGAAAAATTAACCACGGAGTAGAATCCACCAGCACCACGTTGTTCGGAAATGTAAGACCGTTTTGATAAACAAATGAATACCTAAACGATTATTACCTTTACGGACAAGGGCCGTATGACCTACACGAAAACCTCGAAACCAACTCTAAAACCAAGAAAAAAGAACTTCCCCTTGGAAACATCCGGACCATTTGATCGCCAAAAATAAAATCCTCATGTATAGAATCTGAGCCAAAAAGGCAACAAAACAAATGTCGAGGGGGGCGATATGGAACTTGACTTAACAAAATATGCGGGTCGCTAGAGAAAACGCTTTGGTGTTGAAAGGTACCATTGCTGTGCAATTACTGTAGGTACAACTCACCCCGACAAAGACGTCCGCTTCTTAGATGACCGCTACGCTGGGCAGCTTGTCACCGATTCCCTTGCCGGCGCAATCTCCCCAGACTAGCGTGCACTGCTGAAGATTGCAGCGAACGATGATAAAATACGAAGGCAGGAGCATCAGACGCCAGGGGGGGGGGGCATATATACAGCAGTTAAAAATTAGGCACAGATGACGTGATCGCCAAGAAAATACCCAGCATTGAGGTGGCAAGAAACAAGACGATTCTATAATATGTCCCTAATGAATGCGCAAAAAGGAAGGTCATTCGTGAGAAATAGGCCGCGCAAGCAGGTTCGAGATGTAAACAAAGTTTTCGCATACTCGTAGTGTATATACACTCAGCATGTTCTCATCAGGGTTAACGCTGTTGTCGGATTCGGAGGCAACACCGAGCGGCGGCGAACCCCCTGCGCCCCTCATTCACTCACGCCGATGAGAACATTCTTGAGTTTTCCAATTTTTTTAGCGTCTGTTCCGGAAAAGGCTGTGCCGACCAACTTGGAGGTGGATTGGTCTCTCCGAGTAGCACGAGATCGCAAACGAACAAGGGGCCCCTGGTCACCTTTCTTGATCCTTTTCAACAGCTACCCAGAGCAGGTGATACTGGGGCAGGGCCCTGTTTCCCCACTCACGGAAGGAAGAGGATGTTGTCGTTCTTGTTGTTGATATTGATGTTGATGCTGTTGCTGGGTTGGGAGGAGTAGAGCTCGCGTGCAGATTTCTTCTTTGTCGCCGGTGAACATCCTATTGACTGCAAATACTAATAAATAGTAAATGCAGCAATAGGACTCCGAACATGTTGAGTTTGGGTATTGTATTATATGTAGAAAGAGAGTTGATGTTAGGAGAAGGTGGAGGACGGATAGTGAGGCTTCCGGGTTTGTGCTCTCTGCTTTTGATATGAGATACGAGCAACCAAAGGGCCATGACGACAGCAGAACGCCTATCAAATTAGGACGACGACCGCAGAAGGGCTCTCAGTGTAGTCTAGAACTTCAACATCATTAAAATAACAACAACACCGGCAATAAACAATTACAGCTGCAGATCAAATAAGTATCAAAGGATCAAGATCGCAAAGTGCCAACCAACCAGCTTTTAAACGTCAAGATCGCCAAAGGGAAACCAACCAATTGATCCAGCTGAAATCAAAACGCTCAGCCAATGGCTCTGAAGATGCGCAAAGCACGCGCTGAGACCAACTATAGTGGGATTTTTTTGAGGCGTGATTTCTGGCGATTACTTCCTAGTTTTAAGTTTCGAGGTTCCAGAAATATGTGCATGAGAAAGCAGGACCATCTATTATGCCTTCTGATTTTGGAAACTGGTTCTATATACTATTGGTTGGTCTTGCTTGCGTCAAAGGAAGCAAAGCCAACGGCCGCCGCGCCACCACGAGCGTGGTTTCGGCATCCAAGTACGGGTGGATTTGCCGGCGACGTCGAATCGCCATCGCTGCTGCCGTTGCTGTTGCTTCTGCTGCTTCTGCTGCTGCTGCTATCGCTTCCATGTGCGGGAGAAGTCATCTCTTGCACGAGCGCCATAGCCCGTATGTACAGCTCACCGTAGGTGTGATGCTTTGCCGTCGGTGACGGGTATACTGGGCAGATGGGCAGTACTAGTACTACTGCTGCTGTAGTGATTATACACAAAATTCAAGTTACTCTCAGTTCCTGAGGGATGAGACCTCTCAGAACTGAGAAGATTCTCAGACTTTTGCCTAGGAACTGAAAAAATCGATGATTTCAAATTTCATACAGGCTGGTTCAAGCATACCGACCAAAATTCCTTCAGGGCCCAATGTCTACGCCGTTTTTGAGAGTTAGACCCTAAATTTTTGCACACGTGTTTAATGTGCCCCTGCCGAACCTTTAACGGATTTTTTTTTTTTTTTTTTCCGCCAGATATTGTTTGTTTTGTATTTTTTGGAGAAAACAAATTAAGAGATCCAAAACTTCTGACGAAAAAAAAAAGAAAAAAAAAACATTCGTAAAAGGCTCGGGTAGGGCGCATAAAACACGTCTGCAATAAATAGGCGTTGCCTCGTAATTACTTGGTTTCAATATATAATCAGGTTTTTGCCTTAAGTATGACTTAATATTGATCAAACGCAGTCAGACCTTCGAATATTTGCGTGGAAATTTCTACAGACATGCCTTGGAGTACCCAGAATCGTTTCGTCCAGAAAAAAAATGAAAAAAAATATTTTTGTTCCTACGGAAACGCCTGACTATATTTGACCTTTTTGAAGGCCTGTGGTTGGTCGGGCCACATCGGAGGTAACGCCAGTTCTAGGCCCTTAAAGAAGAAACTGGCGATGTCACCCTCTTCCACTTTTCATGGCGGTCAGTATGATACCAAATATGTGGCATTGGAGTTGCTATTGCATGCGGCATTCGTGACTGACGAAAAATTGGGTGATATGCCTCAACCAGCTCGTAGTATTATTATTATTATTATTATTATTATTACGAAGCGAACGCGGGTTTTTAATTTACACGGCGCCCATAAATAGGGATAGATTACGAGCGAATGTGGGTTTCTAATTTAGACGGCGCCGTAAAATAGGGATATATTCACGCCGCGGACAGACCAACTCACCGTAGCTCGAGCTAGCTCTTTTCGAGGGTAGCTCGCCTGTGAGCTATTGATAGCTGTATGAGCTACAATGAGCTACATGAGCTGCACATATGCTACCGGCTATCGGAGGGTATATAGCTCATCTGCACATGTTTTCAAAGCATGAGCTATAGGAGGTAGCTCATCTGCAATCTGCACATGTTTTGAAGGCGTGATCTATGCATGACAGATGAGCTAGCTCATGAGCTGTACTTTCCTACAGTACAAAAATATCAGGTATATATAGACAGACTGCGAGGTATGTATGCCCAGCAAAGGACAAGCGGATTTTCTGACAATGAGACGGTCGATGTAGAAGAAGATCACATCCGGAGGGTGGGCTTTTTTCAGCTACAAATATTAAATCATGCATGTTTTGCTGAGAGAGAACTATACTGAGCCACGTATATGAGCTATGATCCATGTTTTCCCGGAGTGAGCTATGAGCAATAACTCACCTGCCCATGTTTCCCTGGGATGAGCTATCAGGAGCTACAGAGCTGCACAGGTTTCCCCGGGATGAGCTATAGGAGCTACATGGGTCACACATGTTTTCCCCGGCTTGAGCTATATATAGGAGGTAGCTCATCTACACATGCTGTGAAGGCGTGAGCTTATACACGGTAGATGAGCTAGCTCATGAGTTGTCAGAGGTGTGGCTAATATTACGAGCGAATGCGAGTTTCTATTTTAGAAGGCTCCCATAAATAGGGATGCATTACGAGCAAATACAAGTTTCTAATTTTTACACGGCGATAAAAAATGGGGATGTATGATGTATTACGAGCGAATTGGGGTTTCCAATTTATAGACGGCGCGGCGCCTAAGGGCCTGTTTTAACGAAGAAATATAAAAATTCAATCTGGAAAATAAAATTCAAATAGGATGGATTTGGCAAAAAAAATATGATTTGGGTCCTATCGGGACACAGCGTATTATTTGTCAATTCAAATTGATTTGGATGAATTCGGAATAACGCAACCACGTCACACAACGCCCCGGTGACAAACACCAGCGAGAGTAGACGAGAGCGACGGCATGCGTCGTCGCGTGCGCGCCGCAGCCAGCCTCGATATGTTTTTGGCGGCGCAGGCTAGGAAGATGACATCCTCAGGGTCTCTTGGGTGGGCGGAGGGAGCCCCATATTGCCACGCT
>JAYJME010003410.1:0-12131 GCA_036873775.1 Costaria costata | reverse complement strand
CAGTCAACAGCCCAACCAACCGCCCCCCCACCCCCCCCCCCTGCGTTCCGCTTAGCAGGCCTTGCATTGCTCTGCAACGAAAGTACTTTTAATTCATACTTCAACAAGGTTTTGCTTAAGAGGTAATGATAACGACTCAATGGATCGGTCTCCACCCTTCACCTCGACCCGAAGGACTTCGGCTGTCAACTTCGAAGCTGACCTACTGCCTGTTGTATCATACTACACGAATACGGCAGCAGTATGATACGTACGCAGTATGATACGTACTGTAGTACTACAGTACCTCGAACGTGTAATACTTCGGCTGTATTTTACGCACGAAAGCCGCCACAACTACAGCTATAGATAGCAATTTCAACCGACGCCATCGACATCGACTGATCGACGACGATTGCAACCACTGTCTATTGCCACTTTGGACGACGAAGACGCCAAAACTTCTTCGCCCACTGCTTCCCCGGTCCCTTTCCAGCCTCCCGGACAACGGGCACCTCACTGTCCTGGCTGCTGACGTCCTCCTGGCTGGTGGTGGCTTCAACCTGCTTACCACGAGACACCCAAACCCGCTTGTTAAATTTGGAAGGAATAGGGTAAGTTACCAGGTATATCATTGTAGTAGAATGATCTTACAGTATATCTGTGAGTGGGCAGCAGGCGGGTAGGTGGATGGGCGGGTACGTGAGTGGGAAGCGCAGAGAGTTGAGAGACATGCAATACGTGTCGTACACGAAGATTTTGTCGGTCATACATTCATACATTCAACGACACGCTATCAAGATATCGTGTGGTGGTGAACGGAGAGAGTTGTGAAATATTCCCCGTGTGACATCGAAACTCTTACGGGAGGGGAAAATAGCAGTCAGAACCTACGAAGGACGCAAAAAACAAACATACCAGTTACACATGCTACGATAGGGGTACACCTTTTCTTTTCTAAGGTTCTCAACTGGGGGGCTCTGTACCTCATCCAAAACCAAGCTTTCAGAAATATTGTGAGTTTCACCCGATGAATCATCCGATATATTAGGTAAACAACGGATCATATTGACAAAACAAGAATGGAACCCCGATGATTTTGGGTTAAGGAGCTCCGTCGTTCAGAAAATATTTTAACCAAAATGTTCTACCTCTATCGTAGCACGCGTCCAAGTACAGTATAGGCCCTCGAATAACAAAGTGCCTGCAACAAGAAAATAAGGTTCACGTTTGGGCGGACGCTACGAAAATTGAACTACGAAATCGTGCTCAGCGGTGAGTGCTGCACTAAATCCTTCCACGTATATAGTAGAACTATGTTCAACGTTGTTCAAGGGCGGTGTCGCAATAATAATCTGAGGCTCACTCCAAATAGGAGCTTCTTGTTGGCGGGCCTATGCTTTACTTCGCGTACGTATGTCCCTGTCTTTACACAACCATTTTAGGTTTTGATTACTGTATGCTCCCCCGCAATAGTCAGTGCAGGTCGAAAGCTCTCTGAAACTGAGAAGGAGACGCACAAGCTCTCTGTCTTGAGAACAGCACGGCACAGCAGCAGTAATACCTTGCGAATCTACTCACCCACCTACCCACACGGAAATCAGTTACTGTAGTTACCGTCAAATATATGTTCTTAATTGTTCACATGTTTCTTTAAAATTGGGGCGAGCGGCGAATACACCCTCACTAAATACGTCGAATTTGCGTCGAAACGACTGTTGTCCTGACTCCTGTCAAATCACCATCCAGCCAATGGCGGTAGCAGAGACCCATATTGACGACATGATAGGCCATTCGTGCAGCTGTACGTGGACGAAGCGGCGTCGGCGCCATGGGCCATGGGAGGCACAGCAGGAACTTCGAATATACTTCGCTGCCATATAATACAACGATATCTGGTGTAAGTCTGGTACGATACGGAGGGCGACCGCTCTTAAGAACTTCGTTCGCAAGAAATTGAGACTCGTTTTGTCACGATAATTAAGAATTTTGACCAAAAAAACGGGGCTCCGGGTCGGGTGCCGTACCCTTTTCCATACTTCGAGGTATGGTAGCCTGTGCTCGATGGTGGCAACTAGATAAGAAATTGAGGCCCGACGCCAAATTGACGATTCGTGCTATTACGGGGCACCATAGCAATCTGAACCCACGATGGTTGCAAAAAAATAATCCAGGTATACGTATAGCCCTATGTTTAATGATGATCAAAATAACTCGGGACGCGAGCAGCTCGACGAGGATTTATTTTTCTCGAATACATTATTTATGTTAGTGGTCAGGTGAGGGCGTGTGTTGTGTAGGGAGGGGTATACGTGAACGGACTGCAACTGGTGGAAAATGCGACAGAAAATCTCGCCACCGCGTGGCCTTATTTAGTGCAAATTTTGAATTTCTTCCGATGTCAGTAAGCCCGGAAGTCCGGAAGAAGTTGACCAATCAGATAACTGTACGTCCGTAAGTGTGTGCGTGTACTGTCGTTTTGATACACAAGCGCACGAAGCCAGCACCGAGTTTGGAACGGATGAGGGGGGGCTATGGCAGCCCGTGAAAAACAACTCCATCGTCTGCTAGTAGGGTCCGACGGCGTGCTGAGTCCTCGGAGCTAGCTCGATGTGTGTGATATCGTTCCACCTGGTGTTTCCGAGGGATAGTGAGCACTTCAAAGGCGGGCACAGCAAGCAGGGGCGGCTGTTTTGGCGCATCGAGAACTCCGCAAACACAAACTTCCTCCGATGTTTGTTGTTGTTTTTGCTTTGTTTGTTTGCACTGACAACACAGTAGCTTACTGCAGATAGGAGTTTGACCACAATGAGGCGTCTGTCACGCTCCTTATGCCACCAACTATAGTGCACACCATACTAAGTTATGATAACATGCCCCCCCCCCTTATAGGGGGCGCCTTCTGTATACATAGTGCTCCCTCGGGCTGTTATCGTTCAACGGCGCACCTTGCCGAAGGTTGCCAGGTACTCCAGCGCATCCTCGTCGCCCTCGCGCCAGGGCATCAGCTGTTCGGGATAGTCCGGGCGGTGGCGGTCCAAGAATATGGCGGTGGTGGTGGCGGTGGTGGTTGCGGGGGCGGTGGCGGGGGCGGGGGGGGTGGCGGTGGTCTCGGGGTGCCTGGTCACGAGCGTGCCGATCAGCCCGATGCTACTGGTGACATCAATGTTGCCGTTGGCGATCTCGACCGGGCGCTGCCCAACGAAGGAACGAGAGCTGGTCTCGCGGCACTCGACGTTGGCAGCCTCCAGAAAGGCCTGGCGAGACAGCTCCCCGTCCTGCAGCTGGCGAGCAGCGACCGCAAACTTGATAAACTGCTCCGGCAGGTGGTCGACAGAAACACCTGAAAAGGGTGTTTATGGGGCACAAGCATCAATGGTGACGGGCGCAAGAAGCGGTGGAGGTGTAGGGTGGAGGTGGCGCAAGAAGAAGTTGTGGTGGTCAAGTGGTCGGAAGGAGGATGGTCTCGGTTTGGAGGCTGGTTAGGGCAACATATCCGAGAAAAATATCACAAAGGGAAAACATCCTGTCTGTGCTGGTGGCAACAATGCAATGCACGCACAACTCGCAACGCGCGTTGCAATGGACTGAGGCATACGCGTGCGATCCTACTGTATATCGTTGGTATACCCTTTGTTTCAAGAGGAGTAAGTTTCGTTATATCCTGAGGTACCGCTTCCCCTCCACTCTAATAAAGGTATTGGCTTTAAATCAAAATAAGGTCTATCTGCCACGGCAATGTATATCTATTTTACCGAATGAACTACTCTCTGCGACGAGGTACCGCGTTATTTCCCTGACAATCAACGCGGAGGTAATAGCGCTCAGTGAGAGTCTCCGGCTGATCGCAGCCGACAAGTCTTATTGACCCCGAACTATATTCGAATTAATGCGACGGCGAAAAGTTACAACAGTAGCATCGCTTCCCCCCTACTCTAATTATATTATTCGATATAATGAAATGAGGCCTCTCAGCCACGGCTAGTTTATACCATTCATGCTTCACCGTGTTGTCTTCATGATCTTGTTGCCTTTGTAGGTCGAGTGTGTTCCCAATGGCCTTCTACATAATACCTGTACCTTCCACAAAGCGTTGTGTTTAGATGCCCCTAAATTTTCTTCTTAATGTGTACTGGTTTCAACTTGAAAGCGGCAAACGCCTGCTGGAACCCCGGTGCCAACGGCAACTGGTTCGCTTGGTGGTATGCCACCTCTCTGTGTGGCCGGTCGTAAGCAACTGTTTTCCCGTGTTCTGTCCTAGCTCGTTCCGCCTGGGGATTGCCCTGGCTCGGCGTCGTGCCGATGTCCCTATATCCCATCGATTGTGTTTTTCAATCGACTAACTTCATGATGGCTGCTACAGGTATACCAGGTACCTGCCAAGTTCTGACTAAGAGCTCCACCCAACCTCGAAAAGAGTGCATGATGTACCTCGGGTCGAAGAGATTCGCCCCTCGCATGTGCGACTGTAAGTCTGCGGTTATATTTGTGGTGGGTAGGGGGGCGTCGCTACCAGCACTCTGACTCCTTGAGCGAGGGCGAAACCGCTGGCTGTGTTTACAGGTGCCTCGCGCTCCGCTGCCTCGGCGATCTCCAGGCGGACGTGCAACGCCTCCCCGTGGTGTTCACCGAGGGCGTTTACCAACGGCCTACCCATGTCGGCCGCTTCGAAGCGGCTCCGCCCTAGAAAAAAAATTCGCTCGTGCAGGGCGACACGAGCAAGGCCAATGCGGGGTCCGACCCCCATCAATCCTGCCTCCCGGCATGGGAGAGGGAGTCCACCGGGGTGCCCGCCTCGACCTGGATAGCGGGTTCGAAGCTCTCGTGGAGCGGCGGAACGTTGGCTGGCATTTTTCTAGCCTCCGGTTTCTCTATACTCTCCGTTGCTGGTATAATAGATCTACAGCAGTTTTTCTTGACGAAAGTGGCGGAGTGGGGTCTCTAGCTCTTCTCTTCACTCGTTTCGAAATTCTGGAACCACTCTTGGATTTCCGGGTTTTGGTTTCACAATATTTCTGCTGATATTACCTGGGCCAAGGGACTGTTCACCCGGTTGCCCTTGCGTTTTCTCTCAAAATCATGTTTGGGGCGATGCATAGAGCTCCTCAAGTGAGGAAGGAGCCTCAGAAAATTCGATTGCACCCCAACCGTAGCATGCGTCCTTTACCTTTGAAAACATCGCCCTAAATCAAGTTTGTTATTGCTATACTAAAAATGAAGCCAAATTGCGCAAAAACGTGCCTCCGACAGTGCTCCCTGGGGCGGGGTCCACCGGGGGCGCTTCGGGTGGGGCCCCTTCACCGCCTGGCTGCGACCACGTTCCTGTTCGGATCCAGTTCCCGGAATGCGCTTGGACCCATGCTTACGATAGAGTTGCACCACCTTTTTTCTGAGGCTCCTCACTTTAGGACCCCATACCACACCCAGAAACTGTTTTTGAGTAAATTTGAAGGGCAGCCCGACGAACCAACCCATGGACTAGGCATACTACCAAAAAATGACAGTGCAAAACAAGAACGATATTCCGACCATTTTTGGGTTAAGAAGCCCCGTCATTCAGAAACAAAAAAGCCAAAAAATGGAACCTCTGTTGTAGCACGCGTCGCTGGCTGGAGCTACCAGTACCCAGCCCTTCCAATGAGCTTATAGAGTAGTACCGCGTATCAGGTACGTACGATACCGCGGTTTGACACCTGGACTGTCATGACCCGTCCCTAAACAAAACATAGTATGATGAAGACCAAAGAGAGGGCTTGACGCGCAAAATGACCGGTCTCCTAGAATCTTTGACCGTATTCGTGTATATGATAGCTTGGTATCAATCATCACCATCAACAACCATGACGACTATTATTAATAGAGCGGACAGTTTACAATCAACTCTATTGTACTATCTCTGTGTCGTAGCTTGTGACCACAGAGCGTGTTTCTCCTATTAATAGGGTGAATAATCAGCACGAACAATGGGTGTGCTGGATGTCGACGAGTAGAAGAACGGTTTAATGTGAACACACACATTACGTACCAAGCACCAGGTATATCACTCGTTCCATAATGTAAACTTGCCATAGCAAGCGGGTTGCTACTCGTATCTCATGTCGACGCTCAAAAGTGCTGCTGGAGATCATATCGTATCACTCGAAAAACAATAACATAGCTACCAGACAGTACACTCGTACTGTACAGAGTAGTACTGCTGTAGTGTGCTATTAATAAAACGAGTCTGGTCTTGGTGGGCACGTCAGGGCCTCTTTTTGGCTCAATATACTAGTTTTAGCGCAAGGGGCGTTCAGTCAAGGGGTCCAACCGTAGTCTCCTATAATTGCACATTTGACTGTAGTGATACTGTATACCAGTAGTTATGCCGGTACAAAATACCACTTTGGACGGAAATATAAACAACGTTCGTGTAAAAATATCAATACATGGTTGCCCTTAAATTTACGTCCAGAGTTGGTAGATGATAGATGAGCTGCGCCAAAAAGACAGCACGGTATAGCAAGCAAGCTGTGGCGCGAAACAACAAGCGCGACATGCATGCATGAGCGAACGCAGGCTGGAGTCTCTTACCGTGCAAGCTTCCTGCCTCGTCAAGGAGCTCCATGGTCCTGCTCAACGCGCATCCTCCTTCCCCCCGAATCCACTCGTGCGCCGTAGCTTTGACCACCTTGCTGCCCTTCTCATCCGTGGAAAGCAAGCTCCCAGTGTGCGTGTCCAGCTCTTCTATTGTTACAGTCACTCGGTACCCTGTCACCTCGTTCGGGTTGAAGTACTCCTCCTCGTCCTCCTCGTCCTCGTCCTCGTCCTCCATGCCACCCACCCCGTGCGCGATGGGGACGTCGGCAACGTCGTCGTCGTTATCGAGCTCGGGCTGGGCGCAGAAAGCAGGAGCATGGGCACAGCAGAACAGCAGCGCAGTAGCAAAGGCACACCACATATTGTACATATTATAGATGGATGATGGACGAAGGTCGTCAGCTAGACGGGATAACCGGCAAATATGTCATTTGACGGCACTATTTCCCCTTGACGGACAGTCGTCAAGGAACTTCAATCACTAAAAGATAACGTATGTGTTGACGCGTCAAACCTATCAATAGGCCGTCAAACTACATCTTGAAATCGAGTTGTCGGATGTATAAGATGCTACCAGGTATTAAATACTGGGATATGTTCTCCTTGCTTTGCCATGCATGATGACATGGGGACAACCACAGAGCGTGCATTTTTTAGGTTGAAGAACCAGCACGGACACTGGGTGTGCTGGATGTAGACGAGCAGAAGAACGGTTTGATGTGAAGACCACACACACACACAATATCATTTCAAGACACAAACAACAAACATACCAAGGTAATCGGAGTGGCACATGAATAAATATACCATCCTGTACCCTTGTACGTACTGTGCATATATACCAGTACGAGTATACCCATGGGCTATGGCAGTAAGAAAAGCTTCATACAAGCAGTAACACCTCTGTACATCATGTCATGTGGCTTGTGTATATGTTCTCCGGTATGTTCTGCCTTTCGTATCCAGCAAGTTGGCGTTGCATTGTCTACAGTAGTAGTCTTCCTACTTCCTACTGTACATCTTGAGATGTATCGATGTATCACCCCTGTCTCGTAGTCTGTGACCGCAGAGCTTGTACCGGGTATCTCTCTAGGATGAACAATCAGAACGGATAGGCGTCGAGTAGAAAGAGCGGTATAATTTGAAGCGCACACAGCTCATATAATAGTACTGTCCTGCAAGGGGGGCAATTCCGCAACTCTGGATTCAAGTATTTTTTTCTTCGACAGACCTGTGTTGTGCAAGTACCGGTAAGCACCGTACTACTATACGGTACCACTGGGTACTGTAGTCTAGTACTACTGAACTACGTACTTCGTATAAGCTTACCGTACCCGGGGGGTATCTCCATGAAAACGAAAGCGTACCTGGCGGATATCCTGGTTTCTACTACTGTATAGTATACCTGGTATAGTTTATATCATAGAGACGATCTAACATCGGAGCGGGAATACTACTATACGAGCCCAACGAAATACAGACGACACATCTTTTATTCCTGGTACCTGGTACGTATTTTCTCCCTGACCCAGGCAGCAGCGACACGGCAACGTGGATGGAGATTTTCATCACCATGTGCCCTGTTTCTTCTGGGGTGATGATTTGTTTTTCTGCTCATTGCTGCAGGCTGCACGTAAGAGTTGTTTACAGCAGTAGTACATGTTTTTACGTTACAATTTTGTCACGCTGTGAAGATTTTTCGGTGTGGTTTGGTCACAAGTCACAAGCTTGCTCCTCCTGCGCTCGATTGTGGAAGGCAACGCTTCCAGGTATAGGCTCACCTCGACTTCCCCGATCGCATAAATAGGACAAACACCCCGGCGGCAACGGGCAGCGTACTCCACCACCGACGGTACCCGGGTAAGCCGCGCTTTGGCCTGCGCTCCGCCCCAGAACAGCGCCCCAGCAGCAGCGTCCGAGTCCAGCCCACCAGCAACAATCGTAGGCGCCTCCACGATGCGAGAAGCTTTCTTTGCCGGCCCCGTTTCCGTTGGAGTGGGCTTCGGCACCGGCAAGACGAATCCGTTGCCAATCGCCAGGCATGTAGCCATGGAAGCTGCCAACGCCAACGCGCGCACCATCGTCCTGTTGCTGTTGCTGTTGCTGTTGTTGCTGTTGCTTATGCTGCCCCCCGTGTTGGTCGTAGCGGAAGGCTAAAAAAAGTTATTGTACTGCAGCAGTACCGACCGTACGTACGTACAAGAAGTGCAACGGCCAGGTCACAAAAAATCTTCACTCCTGCTTTTGTCGGATCCCGCGCGAGGGTTGAACGAGAGAAGACGCTGCAGCCCCTTACTACCGATCGTTCCTGGTCGAGCGATCTTCTTTGCAGACAGGCGGTTGTTTTCCTTGTGCAGCGAAAGCGATGAAGCAGTAGAACCTTGTACGATGGTTTTTGCAAGAGTCCAGACCATGGACCCACATGCCGTTTACTATGCGCAGACGCCTCGTGATGATCGGGAAAACCAAGATAGACGGAATGCGCCAAGAAGTACACACAGCACGATGAAACTTTTGCTCGCTTGTTGAGGAAGCTCCACACAAACTTTCGGATCGAAAATCGCAAAACTGAGCTGGGAAACGCCAGCAAGTAAGTACGTACCGCCTCGTGAATACAGCTGAACCAGCTCGTACAATACACCTCTGGTCCGCTGCTTCGATGACGAGCGGTGAGGTCCGAATGCCTGGTTTGGTGTCCTCAGCAGCAGCATATAGTCTCCGCTTTCTTTTCGGATGCTATATGGCAGTGCCAGAAAATCCAGCCACGCTGGGGCGAAAACCCGGTAGCGCCAGACATGCTGCGGCGTCGTCAGAACATCAGCGCTGTATTCCGCTGGCAGTGCCAAAAACTCCAGCCACTCTGGGAAGAACCGCCGGCAACGCCGGTAATGCGCCAGCGCCGCCAGTGTCAATGAAAGACAGCGAAACCCATCAGCAGCCTACTCACCAAGGTAGCAACACTGTATGTAGCTGGCCCCGCCCGATACTCCAGCTACGCTGGAAAGAATAACTGGCCACCCCGGAAGTGCCCGCGAAACACGAAAAAGTAAACACCCGGCAACGACGGACATGCGGCAGCACCATCCAAACAGTAGCGCCGTATGTTCGCTGACACAGCGCAGCGCTGTATGCCTCTGGCAGTGCCTTATAATGCAGCCACGGTGGGGCGAAGACCCGGCAACGTAGGACATGCGGCAGTGCCGTCAGAACACCAGCGCTGTACGCAGCTGGCAGTGCCAGAAAATCCAGCCATGCTGGAAAGAATCGCCGGCAACGCCGGTAGTGCAGCAGCGCCGTAAGTGTCGATGAAATACAGCGACACCCATCATCAGTGTAGTCACAAAGGTAGCAGCGCATTATGTAACCCGGCAACGCCGGGCATGCGGCAGCGCCATCGAACGGCGGAGCTCTTTAACCCAAACTCGTCGGGATTAAATTCTTGTTTGGCAATATAATTTGTTGTGTACCTAGGCCATGGGATGGTTCATCGGGTTAAACTCCAAATATTTCTCAAAGTTGTTTTTTCGGTGGGGTACAGAGCCCCCCAGGCGGGGAACCTTAGAAAATAGAACGTGCACCCCTACCGTAGCATGCGTCGGTTGTCGCGGCGCCGCGTAGATATTGATACATCCCTCTACTACTATCGCTGACAGCAGCTTGATGTAGACGGCGCGCACACCGATATATGCGACACGACATGCTAGCACGAGCCATTTCTCGATTGACACGGCCTGCAGATCACCGGCGACAAGCTGCATGCCCTTCATGGCACTCTCGAGGCCGCAGGTAACTATGACCTTCAGGATGCCATGTATGGCTTGCAACTTGTCGCCGACGATCTGCATTCGGTGTCGATCGACACATGGTTTGTGATAGCACGTGTTGTTGCCCATCCCACTGTGCGACCCGTTTGCACCGAGGCGCGTTCCTCCGGGCCGGCATTGGAAGTACAGGCGTGATACGTGATCCGTGGTGTTTCGACATTCGTTGGAGGCGGGAGTTTCTCCGGCCTGGCTCGGTTCGCCCGTGACACCAGCACGCACCTGTCGCTGGGATCGCCCCCCCTCAATGTCGCGAGCCAGACTATGACTTTCAGTGGGGAGGAGCTCGCTCGCACCGCCAACGGTGGCTCGGAATTTTTCAATTTTCAAACATATCTTCGATGCAGTATGGGCTGCTTGCCAGGCGGCTCACAGGATAGTCTACAAGATGACGCGTGCTCCGCCGGCACCGCCTGGTGTTGAGGAGGAGGAAGAGGGAGACGTACACGCGGCCGTTGTGGCGGCAGAAGGAGGGCCTTTGGGGAGGAGGGTTGGTGATCCACACGTACCGCCACCACTGCGAGGAATGGAAAAAACGCGGAGTACTGCGGACATCACAGTGCAAGCAGCTCACGAGGCAGCCTCAACTACCGACTGAAAATTTGTACCCTATTGTTGTAACAACTGCGTGCCATAGCAGGATGGGGGGCACGACACCCTATTGGCAACCGGAGATTGAAAATATGCACCAGCAGATCATCACGTTCACCGACGCGCGTCGAGAATGTCATACCAAGGACGTACCAGTCGATCAAAGGTACGGGGATGAAGCGGCGTCGGCGACATAGTAGCGTACGACAGAAGTTATAATCATCCTTCGTTGCCACATACTCTACAGCAAGCCTTCTATTGGTGAACATAGATCTGGTATACATACGAAATATGGTATAAACAGCAGTGTCCGCTCGGTCTGTTGCCGCTCAACAGCGCCCCTTGTCGATCTTCGCTCCGTGCTCTAATGCAGCCTCGTCGCCCTGGGGACAACGCGTCTCTTGCACGACCAGGCACGGGAGATGGCCCGTCTCCAAGATGCTGACGCTGCTCTTGGGGTTGCTGATTACTTTGATATTGGACGTTCGGGCTAATGTGTCATCAGCGATTCCGTTGGTGAGTTCGACCGGCCGCGGTCGCAGCGTTCGGTCGAGCGCACTGGCGGCGGCGCTGATAACATGAACACCGGGTTGTTCAGCGCCAAGGTCATCAGCAACCCCAAACGCGGAGCGATCGTCTTGCAGACGCTCGGTCACTCCCGTGCCTGGTCGGGGACGAGGTACCCTGGCATAAGGGCGACGGGACTGTGTGCACGAGGCAAACTTCAACAAGGTACGTTGTTGATCGACAGCGAGTGACACACTTTATGCCAGGTATATACCCTGCGCTATTGTATGTGACAGTGAAGGATGCCAAAACTTGCTGTCATATACCTCTCATGGCGCCTGCGGCGTTGTGTACCCGCACAGTTGAACAGCTTGTCGATTGCTATCCTTGACACGGTCAGTGCCGGTCTCGCGGCACTCGACGTCGAGAGTCACCAAAAAGACCGACAGTCGCCAAAAAGGCCTTGCGGGACAGCTGCCAGTCCTTCAACCGGAGGGTGGCGTCAGAGATCGTAGAGGTTGCTTTGGGATGTGGCCCTTAAACTAAAACACCTGAAACGAGTTACGTCGCATGTATGAAATAGCGATAGGCGCAAGAAGCAGTTGAGGCGTAGGTAGAGCAAGCAGATGTGGTGGTCAAGTGGTTACGAAGGACAGT
>JAYJME010003409.1:0-12132 GCA_036873775.1 Costaria costata | reverse complement strand
TGTGTCGTAGGCCTTCTGTACATCTAGAAAGAAACAGTACGTTGTTAGCCCCGCGTCTACAGTGGGAGGGGGGGGGGTGAATTCATCCAATGAATGCCTTGAGTTACTCGTATTTCATACCAGTACAGTAATAAGCGACGAGATGAAATGAATATATGATGTACAAGCGTAAGCTAATGCACCTTACTGTCTGCAGCGCGACTGAGCTGTTTCTCACCGGTGACCAGGACAGAGCCACCCGGCAGGACAAGCATAGTCGTCACCTCCTCGCTCGGGGGATGCCGCATGCAGTACTTTTCGCTCTTGCCGAGGGTCTCCCAGGCCCTGACGGAGCCGTCCATGCTGGCCGACAGCAGCACCAACCCGAACCCGACCTCCTCCTCCACTCCGTTTTTCGTCGTCCTTTCGGTCCCTCGACTCCGCGTCCGGTCGCGATCATATGTATGTGGTGTATGCACTGTATGCGGTGAATGTGGTGTATGTGGTGTATGTGCTCTGTGTCCTGTATGTGCTGTATGAGCTGTATGCGTCAAATGTGATGCACCAGTATGCGTCGTATGTGTTGTATGTGTTGTATGCGTCATATGTGCTGTATGCGCCGCATGTGTTGTGTGCACCGTATGTGCTAATTGCGTCCCCTCTTGAGCTAATGCCATCGCCGCCGTCGCGAGGGTATCGGTAGTACTTCCTCTAGCTTGATGTGTGCCGTCGTGCCCTCGCTTGTTGTTGTGCCCCGCCATTCTAATGTCAAGAGGCGCTGGGGTGTGGTCGGTGTTCGCTGCGGTAGGCCGTCGACTCGCGAAGGCTGTCCCCTGGAACCCCAGCCCTAATATGCTGCTTTCGTGCTGCCCGAGCAAGGCATAGCCTTCGGTTTTTACCTGATTTGAACGGGGTAGAAAGAAAGTTGCACCCTTAAGCTCGTAGATCTATCCCTTTTGCCGCACCTGCTGCAAACATTATTATATACTAACTCCAAGTCATTTGTCCCCCACAGTGCGGGTGGAGTTCTAAAAGAGTTGTCGACCTAGCTTGTTCCAAGACCACGCAGTTTTTATAAATCGAAAGCTCTAACGCTGCGCGGTGCGATGGGTGGGGAAGGATTCCTCACGCCTCCCTTTTGCTCCCCTAGTTAGCGGTGCGGTATACCAATAACGCTGCACGGTTGCGAGAGTCGGACACTAATTTCCCACGTAGGCCTCCCTTTTTCGCCTCGTGTTATAGTTAGCGGTATGACATACCAGGAATATGCGGTGCGGTTGCGAGAGCTGGGCAAGGATTCCTCAGACCCTCCTTGTTACTCGTTGTGATGTAGTTAGCGCATGTACGTTCACAGTACATTGTGCGACACAAAACCTAGCCAAACTTCAACACGGATGTTATGCAATGCAATGTTCAGCATCATCAGCACGTTAATCGTGACAGCTGATGAAGACAGACACTTATTTTCTGACTCGTGCGCGACAGAAGAACAACGACCAGTAAACTATAAATATGTTGGAATACGTACTGGTACCCTCTTGAACAAGGCAAGCGTACTTCACAGTCGTTCGGTGTCACCTCTGCAATCTGTTCTGGAGATAGCCTACACCAACACATTCCTCAATCTGCGGTGGCCGAGTAAGCACAGCAGGATAAGACGATGCCCCAACATTAGCCGTGTGCTGAAAGCGTATACACCGCATTCAAAGGCGCACACACAGAACTCACAGCATACATCGCTTACACAGCACTCACAGCAATCACAGCATACACCGCGCACGTAGCATACACAGCATACTACGCCGCGTACACCGCTACACAGCATACAGAGCATACGCAGCATACAAAGGCGCACACGCAGCATCAACAACACAGCATACACAGGATCCACAGCATGCGCAACATCCACAGCGCGTACACAACATACACAAGCATAAATACGCATACACCGTATACCGCGCATACACCGCATACAAAGCGTACACAGCATACACGCGCATACACAGCCTACACAGCATGAACAGCATACCCCGCATACCCCGCATACCCAGCGTACTCAGCATACCCAGCATACCCTGCATACCCAGCGTACCCAGCATACCCAGCATACCCAGCATACCCAACATACCCAGCATACTAGGGTAGGGGTGAGTCTGATGTTTTCTGAGGGTGTTTCCTGGAGGAACTCCATATCCCAGACTTTCAGAAAAAAAATACGCTTAACGCAACGAACGATACCATGACCATGACCCATGCCCTACGTATGATGCGTCTAATGAATAAAATAGAATAATCGTAAACACAGAGAGGATCCCAACGATATGGAAGTAGGTACAGAAGAGAGTTACGCAGACTTGTCGCGTAGGTTACCGTTTGTCTTCGGTTTCCCTTGGTTTTCTTCTTCTTTCTGTCACTGGGAATGAAGGTTGTGAGTGATTGAAGTAAAGCTCATGCTTCGCATTGTCGGATGCCAAAAACAATATTTCGAAACAATAATATCAAATAGCTCGGTCAGCCTAAAATCCCTATCGCGCCACAAGTTAAGCATACACGTACCATCTTCCATCGGAAGAAACAGCCCTCGGAAGGAGACATTCCGTAAAGAACGCCTTCCGTCTTCGATGAGTGGAAACCCAGCAGCGCCTTGGATGGATTCCCTTTCCGCGGACCGGTAGCCGTCCCGGCCTCCGCCACTTTCTCTTTCAGCAAAAGCTGCGTACAAAGCACATGGTTGACAACACATGGTTGGCATGCTGGAATGGTGAAACTATTAAACGTCGGACATATCAATTTCTAGATCATGGAACTACATAATCAAAATCCTAACCTGCCTTTATGAGATTTTGTGCAAGATTTGTACAGTACACATCCAACCCAGGAAACATGTCCTACGCAGATCATTAGGAATATAACGGGTCCGTCCCGGCGACAATAGCTAGATCTTACAGATCAGGAGTATATATCTATCTTCCCTGAAATATCTAGATCATGAAGTATATATAAATCGATGATCCGTCCGATGTGTCCACGGTTGACATGGCATTGGGAGAAACTTTCGATGTGTTTTGTTATTTCAGGCGGCGTGGTAATATTATAGTAGAGAGGTACGTGAGGCAAGGCTGCCTCGTACTCGAGGTAGGCAGTGTGCGTTCGAAGTAGCTAGTTTGAAGAGCGCACGTGCTAGCCTAGTAAGTCCGCGCGCTGCAGTAGACACCAGGTTTGGGGAAATCAGTCAGGTGCAGCTCTTGCAATTCAAAATAATGCAAAACCACGACTGCTACAGGGGGACAGTACACGGACAAACAGACAGACTAATTAACTAATGGAAGCCTGTACGCACCCCGCAATGAAGAGGCGTTTTTGACAAAAGGGGAAAAAATGCTTCATGTAAAGTAATAATGACATTGGCAAAACGGCCAGCAATCTTGTTCGTCTACTTTGATAGTTGTTTGAAACGATCACAGCCGAGTATGCTATACAAGAGACTGATCCGGTCTTTTTAGGCGCGTCAAAGTCTGAATATGTTATACTGGTACCAGGTATAGTTTTAGTGCGGGAAACGGTCAGTCAAGGGGTCAAACCACGGTCTCCTAGCTTCGTCAAGGCCTATGTTGACCTTAATATGCTAGCTTAAGTGTAGGGAGCGGTCAGGCAAGAAGTCAAACGGCGGTCTCCTAGCTGCGTCAAGGTCTCTTTAGGCCTTAGAATGTTAGTTTTAGTGTAGGGGGCGGTCAGTCAAGGGGTCCAACGGCGGTCTCCTAGCTACGTCAAGGTCTCTTTTTGGCCTTAATATGCTAGTTTTAGTGTAGAGGGCGGTCAGTCAAGGGGTCCAACCGCGGTCTCCTAGCTGCGTCAAAGTCTCTTTCGGCCTTAATATGCTAGTTTTAGTATAGAGGGCGGTCACAACGGCGGTTTCCTAGCTGCGTCAAGGTCTCTTTTAGGCCTTAGAATGCTAGTTTTAATGAAGGGGGCGGTCAGCCAAGGGATCCAACCGCGGTCTCCCAGCTGCGTCAAGGCTTATTTTGGCCTTAATTTACTATTTTTAGTGTAGAGGGCGGTCAGGTCATTCAAGGGGTCACACCGTGGTCTCTCAGCTTCGTCAAGGCCTATGTTGACCGCAATATACTATTTTTAATAGAGGAGGCGGTCAGTCAAGGGGTCAAACCGCGGCTACGGACGAGTGCTACGATACAGCATTAATAGGTGTATTTCATACGAAGCACTTGTTGGCCAAAACGTCACTGGGAATGAAACTGACGGGCTCTTCAACCGAGGAAATAAATAGCCAACTTATCCCAGTAATATCCCGTCGTCGCATTAATTCGTATATAGTTTGAGATCAATGAGGCCTCTCTGCTGCGATCAGCCGGAGACTCTCCCCCAGGGCTACTACCCCCGCGTTGATTTGCCGGTAGTGCTGGCTTCAGCACCTGCGAGGTTGGTCGGCTCTGTTTCTCCCTACCCGCTTCCTACTTTTCCGTGCTGTTGTCTGGTCAATCGCGAGACGAGTGCTTGTCTTTCAATCATCTCGCTCTCTCTGTACAGTCCGGAGGCTTTTTCCCACACCCGGGGACACACTTCGTGCGTCCCCGCCTTTAGGGTCCAAAATTACTTGGAAATAGTATGGGATGTTTTTTTGCGGTACTAAAAGTCGAAGGCGTGACAAGCGTGCCAAGAGATTCAGACCTCTCTTGAACCCGGGGCTCTCTTAAACCGTAGCCCCCACTTTACAGTATCGTGCCTGTCGTATCTAGTACATTGGCATGGCATTGCATGGTCCAATATCCTTACCGTGTTTGCGATGTAGTGTCTCTGTGTCGTAGTGTAACTATCATGCAGCGCTTGTGTTTCTATAGGATAAACAACCAGCGCGGGTACTGGGGTGCCATGGGCTATTTTCTTATTTGGCTGCCATAGCGCAACGACTGGGTGTGCTGTATGTCAACGGGTAGAACCAACACACTCACACACTCCGCGATGAGAAAGAGAGGAAGTCTCGTTATCTCTGCACCGTAACACACCCTACCTATGGGCAATATACAGTACGACAGAAAGAAAAAGGGCCTGTCTTACCGTAGTCCAGTACTGTACCTTGTACCTTGCTGTATTGCCTGCATCACACTCATACAACGACTCAATCAATCCATCAGTCAATCAACGGTCTAGTCTGTGTACGATCTTGGCATGGATATAGATAGATTCCAGTCCCTGATGTAGAGCAGTCTTCTATTTATAGTATAGTAGCGTTGTCGTTACATCATCACACCATTGATAGGCAGGGCAACCAGATTGCCTCATTCGAATGCTGCTGCTCACTATTATACTTTTATAGGAAATAGCCGGGATGATATGCCTATGCGACCCGGCAACATGGCAGGTATATCATATATACCCTGAGGTACATGATAGATCATGCACGCGCTGCCTAGCTAAATACAACGCAGACTATCATATGACCGTCTGACACTGATACTCCATTCTCCATACTCCACTACTATTAATAATACCCGATACTGGTACCTGATACTGGCATTTGGGTCGTTTCTTAATACTGAATGCCTTGTTGATAGCAGTACCAACCATGTAGATCGCGCGCCATATGCCAAATAGTATTCGATTCGATTCACATCAGTGTGACCTTGCTCAAACACGATATCCAGCTCGGGTCAGTAATCGGTGTAGTACTATTACTAACTGTACTATAGGTGTCTCTTACTGCATAAGATAGCTGCTCTACTCATACCGAAGTACAGGCAGCTTGCATGGTCGTGAAGCGAGCAGCATTGGTCTGCACGGCGTTGCTGTTGCATGCATGTTAGACCCGTGGGGTGCCGTGATTTCCAACGATTACTCTTTCACAAAGCGTATGTCTAACCATATTAAAGCTGCACGTACGTACTGGTGTGATTCGTGCCCAAACGTTTGATCGTTTCCCATCTCCGGTGTTCCTCGTTTGTTCTCCAAGCAATCCATCATAAGCGGCCTGCGGAACCTGGTGCACGATATCAACCACGAGCGGAACGATCTCCTCAGGGGAAACCAGGAGCTAATCCTGGCGTTTGCAGACATGGCCCGCCAGCTCGCGTCTCTCGTGCCCGATTCCAAACGATCCACGGAGGAGACGGCGGCGGCGCAAACAGGGCCACGAGACGTGCAGGACGCCCCCTCCGCTTCAGTGGCCAGGGGGCAATCCCAATCCCTTCTTCGAGCAATCCGCCTCAACCGTGAACAGGAGACCGAGGTACAGCTTCAGTCACCCCCGATCGCGAGGAACAGTTCTTCGGCGCCACCGGCCGTTGTGCGATCGCCCTCCGTCGAAGACGGGGACACTAGTCCGGCTGCGAAGGCATCCGCCGTGTGTCTTGGCGGGGAGGGAGGAGCCGGCAGGGAGGGAGGAGCGACGCCGGTTACGAACTCTGTGACGCCGCCGGCGACCACGCCAGCCTTGGCCGGTGGCAACGCTGCGGCAGGTGTAGCCACCTTCGCGGAGGGTGCACCGGAAAGCGCGGGAGGGGCGACGCCGGTCTCAAACTCCGTGACACCGCCGGCAAGCATGCCTGCCTTGGTCGCTGATAACTCTGCATCGGGTGTGGCCGCCTTCTCGGAGGAGGCACCGGAAAGGGCGGGAGGGCCAACGCCGATCGCGAGCCCTGTGACACCGCTAGCCAACATGCCTGCCTTGGTCGCTGACAACTCTGCATCGGGTGTAGTCGCCTTCTCTGAGGATGCACAGGAAATCGCGGGAGGAGCGACGCCGATCGCGAGCCCCGTGACACCGCCGGCAAACACGTCTGCATTGGCCGGCGGGAACGCTGCGGCGGATGTAGCCGCCCTCCCGGAGGAAGCACCGGAAAGCGCGGGAGGGGCCACGCCGATCGCGAACTCCGTCGCACCGGTGGCAAGCATGCCTGCCTTGGCTGGTAATAACTCTGCATCGGGTGTGGCCGCCTTCCCGGAGGATGCACCAGAAAGGGGGTCGCGCGGGAAGGCGCCCGCCCTGCGTGGATCTGTCGGGAGAAAGAAGCGTCCGGGTAGCAGGATAAGCAACAACGTCAGGTGAGAAGGGGCCAAGCACTGCGGAAGTGATAGTCGCGTGATTGCTTTGTACCCCTCGCAGTTAAATGGCTACCAGTAGGTACTGTAGTTTTCAAACATTCTGAAGGTGTCCTTATGGGCTTGATCGAGAGCTTGCCGCTGTGGTAGCGGTGGATGCCATCAAGTGTGTGGTGTTGGTGCTATTATTTCCTATATGAGATGCTGGGCGTATTGAGCCTGGTCAAATGGCACATGAGGTGCTTGGGTGGAGGGTTTACCACATATTAATGCTGCTACCTTGACGTTTGATAAAAAGGCGAGGTATATATCACAGCGAGAACACGTGCTCTTATCTATTGCCTGGAAATATTCCACCTGTCTGCGTACCTGACGTATATGATCTCATAACCGACGGCATTGGCGCCCTCTTTTCTCCACCAACCTTATCCCCGGTATTTGCTATCCCACCCCGGTCCTTTTGAACGAACACGTTGTCACCGCAGGAAGCCCACGATCGCCTCGTCCGGAGGCATCGCTTCTTCGCGCCAAGTATGCCGGCCCTCTACTCGGGGCCACCCTACCTCTGCTTCTTCGGGCAGGGTTCAACAATCCACGCGCCCTGTGAGCCGGGCCTCCGCTCGAGGCCAGCAAGCCACCGCTTCTTCGCGAAGCGTTGGGCAACCCACTCGAACCGAGAACCGCCCCCCGGCTCGTCAGAGCGAGAGAGCGAGCAATGTCCGCACCTCCCGACAGCCTCTTCACTGCACGAGGGGCACTGTCGTGTCTCGCCTGAGGTATGTCTGCTGCAAGTCAAGTTGAGGAGTTGGGGGGCGTTCCAGGCGGGGGGGTGGGGGTCGCTCGTGATTCGAACGTTGTTGAGCTCGATAACCTAGCTGTAGCGTCCGGAGGACTCTTGTCGTTCGCTGGCGGGTGCGGCCGACGTCTGGGCGCGGTACTTGTTAATATTATTCCTAGTATCCTTCTTCCGCGGTATCACGGCGCTTGCTGACCACATAATGCGAACAATCGTGGTGCTGATATTGTTTGTTGTCAACATATAATAATTTAAGAACCCGGGGTGAAGCTATACCATAGGCGAGTTGTTAAGGAGGATTCAATATCCCTTGTGTGTTTTGCATGGATCTATCTACTTTAGGCCTCCACGACACAGTTAATGACAGCGCGTTTTGGTTCCTGATGTTCATGGCTCCAACGTGCTTGTTTTCTTGGCTGCCGGCAGGTCGAGGACCGCTGTGAAGACCAACACACCGCGTGGGATGGTCTTCTAGACCAAAGCGTTGTTGCAGTGTCGCCGATGTCGCAGAAGAGCACGGGTGACTCCCGGCGCTGGCGACAGTCATGGTGCGAGATGATTGCCGTGATGTTGGACGAATGAGGTCCAGGCAGAAATCGTCGGGTTGGCGTAGACTCACGAAGGTGTTGTGTCTTTGGTTGATGATCGGTGTGGTTCGTTAGTGTTCCTTACGTCGAGGATATTGAAAAAGGTTCGGCGACTTCATTTGGGGGAAGGGCCCCCGGGGCATTAGTAGCGTGCACGTACTGCTTCCAACATCCAGGCAGCGTGTCGAAAGGTACTGCCAGTGATAATGAATGTTCTTGAGGATGTTTTAGAGGTGCTCGGGAATGATCGCGGTACCCGACGGGCCATCTGCCCGAACAGTCGGACGACTGTCGACGTCATCGGATGCGGACAGCCGTGGATGCTGCGGTGCCTCCCTGGTTTATTTTTCGTGTTATAGTCTAGTGCATTTGTTTGTAAAATATACCTGGTACCTGGTAGATATGTGTGTTTTCACGTTTGTGAGATCAAGAAGCGCCCTACGAGTACATTACGGAATATGATTCTGTTGTATGTAGTCAGATCCACCTAGCACTTGGGTTTTAAGGTAGGGCGCCTTGGATGGAGTAAATTACCTCGTAAGCTATCCTTTATTAGTAACGGTTACCAAACCCGTTTTAACTGTTGTAGGTATTGATCGTTTTCCTGGCATGGTTGATGTATTTCGATGTCTAAACACAACCAGGCGTGGCTGTCGGAAGAGCATGGTGGTGTCACAGTGGCTGCAGGTTTCAATACGCTGATAACTGGGGGGCACCAAGCTCGTGCCGTATATCGGTAGGAGGTAGGGCAGCACAGTGCGCTGTCGCTTCCCTTTTCTTTGGTTAGCCGTTCATGTCTGATTTTGTTGCCGTGGCTCTATGGGATGTATTGATGCGGGGATGTGGAGGAGATATCTGGTTTTCCCAGGAAGCGCCATACGAAGGGCCAGCCAGCCGTTGTTTTTCATGCATGTGCTCTGTTCTTGGTTCAGCGTTCTAATACCGTGGGCGCGTTCGTGATGGAGGCTATGGAGAAACAGAGAGGGACCATGGAAGCATGGTGTAGCGGACGAAACACGCTGGCTCTATTTCACCTTGTGTCTGCGGTAGGGACGTTCGGGTTAGAGTGTAGCAATCCTTTCCATGGGAACATCTATCTTCGTTTGGTGGGTTGACGTATCGGTGATGTTGCGAGTATTCAAACACACGCCGAAGGATAGAGGTCTAGGCCATACCTCGGTGTTCGTAGTATCTACTCCCTTGTCATTGTGGTTTTCGTTCCCGTGTGTCGAACTGCATACCGCCGGGATTCGTGTTTTCGTTCCCGTGCCGAAGGGTGCACCGGGATTCGTGGGTGCCGTGTTAGCTTATTTTGAATTGTTTTGTTGACGTGCGAGAGTAGGCGCAGCGGTTTTGCGTGCATCCCATCAAAGCGATGTCGTAGGAGAAGTTAGAAGAAAGTCTAACGTTCCCGCTTGTTCGCTTTTCGAAGCCCTGGAGGCCAAGGAAAGCAAGGAACGAGGACACCCCGGTAGGTTCGGCTCTAAGGTACCGCATGTATAGGGAGGTATTGCGCATGACTTGTCGTAGACTCTGCCAACCTGGTAAAGGAGGCAGACAGGTGAGAGCTTAACGCTTACTTTCCTGTCCATGCTGTACTGTAGTGAACTTTCATGCACCCATCGCTTCCGCTGTAGATTCCTTTCCCGACGACCTCGGGTAGGTGGACGAACGGGGGAGATGGGTGCACGAAAGACGCTCAGGGGTCGGATGTTTGTTTTTGTGCTCTGCGGCAGGAACTAATCTTCTGGTATCTACGTCTTCCGTTAAGTACCTTTTCCCGACGACCTCGGGTAGGTGAAAGGAACGGAAGGCGTGGATGCAGGAGAAACCCACGGAGATGGTATTGATAGGGGTGGGGGTCGCAAAGGTGTACGTGGTTAGTCACATCGCATCCAATCTCTCGTCTATGTTTCGTCTACCGATTTGGCGTTTTTGGCGGCAAATGTGCGTTAAGAAATGGGCTGGTACACGTGCAGGGATGCAACCTAGACTGTTGACGCAGTTGAAGAGGACTTCTAGCACTCTTTCGCTGTAGACTGGTGAGGGAGAAACCGAGACAGTAGGCATGGGAAGCTACTCCACTCGTGGTGAGGGGTACTATGGTTATATCGATGGAGGGAGCACATGGCAGCGGTTAGTCGATACGCACAAGGAACAGGGCACTTAGGTTGATAGTGTAACATATGTTGGGAGTACGGTGTGTACGTGCATGTGTACGATAACGGCAGTTGCCTTCCTTGTTTGTGTACCAGGTATACGGTATGCACAGGAAGGGGATTGACACCAATGTAAAATATGAATACCAAAGTGTTTTTCCGATACGATTACGTCACAGTCATACGTTTTGGGCGAACAACGTATCCCGATGGTGTAGCTGGTAACGCTCTGGATACGAGTTCCATTGGTTGAACCACCCGATCGTTGCTTGGTACTTATTTCTTGCCTCTCATTTTGCCTCGTGAAGTCAAAGAGGGGGGGGCACCAGGGATGCGCTCAATTAGCTTTTGAATGTGTCAGGCAAAACCGCTTCTTGGGCACTGCTAAGCAATTGCTACATGAGACTGTAGTTTCCCTTAAGGTTTTCCTAGACCAGGGTATGAAGAAGGTGCCGCCGCATCACTCACTTGTCTAGCGTTGTCGCGTTAGAGTAGTAGCGGTGTGTCCTCAAATATAAGCTCCTATAACAGTCGGAGGTGAGTAGAGAGTGCAGCCGCCCTTTCCCCCCCCGAACCGTGGGCTCTACATGCTATTAGCCGTTTCACATCGTACGCTGTCCTTTCCCGGTTTTTTTAACTTAGGACAGGGAACGCTCGTAGACACGAGTCTGTCAGTGAATTTCACAGGTCGAGACTGTCACCAACCCTGCTCCCATGCGACACCCTGACCCCCCTCTGCCTTGGTTCCACCCAGACCCGAGCCTTTTCAACTGACGCGGGTACACCATATGTTTAGCTGACGGCAGGGCCTACCAAGAACTTTGATCCTGCTAGACTTTATCAGTCAAAGTGAGGGTTTCCACCCAAGCGGCCACACCCAAACGGGGACAACACTAAACCAGTATATTGATGTCTGACCTGTCGCAGACTCGTGTCTACAAATAGCCGCCGTGATCTGCTGTGATCCTAGTCCTGGGCGTGTGCAAGTCTTCCATGACGATACGGTAACACCACAACCATTTTTCCATCGCGCCTATTATTATAATCGCGTACATTATAATACACACATACATACATGTCGAAAGAACGGGGAAGCACCGGGTCCACGGAGTAGAACAGGAATAGGTTGAATATGCGGCGCCTCAGACCACACACCCTCTCCCACCTCCACCCTAAGAGCAGCAATGAATGGTGATGTCGACGGTTCCCGAAGTGATGTCAAAACAAAAAAAAACGACAAGGGCATTGACGTCTGTTAAATGTCTGGAGAAGCGTCGAATACAGAGGCGACCGTTGCTACTGCACCCCGAAGGGGGGCGGGGGGGCGTACTCATTTGTTGCTTGCCTTAGTCATTTGACCATTGACCACGCATCCCTTTCGATACGGAGCAGGGGGGAGGGTGTAGATACATATCTCGAAAATGGCTAAATAATACTCCCCAATTACGAGTCTTACTACCTGTATGAGCGGTCAGATTACCCTTCGAGTACATCACCCCGAGGAAGAAACGGTGGGGGGGGGGGGTGGTCGGCAGATCCAAGAACACAACCTAAAGAA
>JAYJME010003408.1:0-12135 GCA_036873775.1 Costaria costata | reverse complement strand
CCACCTCCACCAACGCTACCACCATTGCAGTAAACGGCCCGCGGTCGCGTTGTCGCTTCCTTCGTCACCGCCGCCACCAACACCAACACCAACACCAACACTACCATCATTGCTGTAAACGATCCACGGTCGTTGCCTATTTCGCGACTGAGCTGCAACGCGCCCGGGAGTACCAGGTACACTGGTGTTGTAGTGCAGGGTGACAACACCAAGGGATGCCGTTTGTCGTGACATTTATTGATGCCAGGGACCCATGCCAGGTTTGTTTTCGATCCGACAAGGTACAAGGTGCAGCATGCGTGCTTCAACATCGCGCACTCATAAACAGTACTCGAAGCCTCCGTATTTGATTTCCCTGGAGGGTTTGTTCGTCAACCCTGTTGGGGCTGTAGAGGGGGAAAAAAGTGACGGACGAGCAATCACGATTACAACATCTAGCATCTGCCACCGCTTGGGTTGGGAGTGACGTGTTTGGTGTCATAATTGCACAATGCCAATGGGCCGTACGACACGGGGCGCAGCTCTATCCTGCTCGTACTTCTGAGCGCTCTCGTTACTCGTCGACGGATGGGAAGACTCAAACCTGTCTCTTTTTTGTTTTGTCGCTGTCCATTGATTAAAAAATAAGTGTTGCCTTTCCCCAGTCCCGAAAAATGCCCAAGGAAACTACGTACGGCGGCTGCAACCTTTGCCGAAATTCCGCGGAACCGTTTATTTTTTATTTTTAAAGTTTAAAACCCTTACGGGACTTCAGGGGAAAAAATACGGAACAACATGATGATTACAGCGTCGGCGCGGGCGTCGCCTAGAGGGTGATAGGCTTAGTTCCCGAATTACAACGCAAGGAGGAGTTGTACGACACGCCCGCGGCATTATGCTGCTCGTCCTGCTACATGCTCTTTTTTTTACGGGCGGCTGATACGGCCGCAGTTACCCTTGCGTTGATGCCTATGTACAGTAACGATACCTAGGTATCACAAGGGCTAATAGGATACAAAAATATGATTATTTTTGCCATCCGACAATGTGCATCATGAGCTTTACTTCAACAGCTAGCTCACAAATCTTCCAGAAATAAGGAGAACACCGAGGGAAACCAAAGGAAAATGGCAACCTACGAAATAATTATGATTCTCCTCTGTACCTGCTTCCAGCTTAACAGCGGTCCACCTTTTTTGCTGTCTTTGCTCCTCCTTTCCTTCTCAATACACACAATCTAACTCTCTTATGACGTACTTCCATCTTAACATCTCTCCATCCTATTTACTGTCCTGCTCCTCCTTTTTTGCAATGTTGTTTTGGATGATTCTGGGAGTATAATTTTATTTTCACCATGTTTTCCTTCCGGTACATAGTTGTGCAGCATATACAAACGTCGTTGACCAATAACCAGCCACTAATACCCGGGGCTATGGTCTGTATCTGGCAAGCATTATATATGTAGAACGAAAACCATGGAAACCAGACAAAGAGAGTGACCCTTCACGCTCACGTAGCGTTTGCTTTCTCCAGGTTCTGTTTGTAACGATGCTGTTCCCAGGTGGTAGCCAACCTGAGCCGACAAAGACAGGTACCAGGTATACACCTAGACCCTTTCAGCCAACCACAGGCTCGACACAGGGTGGCACCCAACCATAGCTTCGACAGAACGTGGGACGAGGGTTATCTGACCACATCTTTCTAGAAAATGGTTGGCATATACACACTGTTGTGTACGATACGAGTATAACTAACCGTATCCCTAAGGCTAACCCCAACCCCAACCCAATCAACCATTGCTTAACGCTAGTCCGAGCGTTCTCGAACACATTGTAAGTCTGTCACTTTATCGAAGAATTGGTAAGCTCTACTGCGTGGGACGCAACCATAGGTGCGACGGAGCGTAGGGCAATCAGAGAGCGAGCCAGGGAGTCCTCTCCCCGTGCAATCTTATTTCGCCCTGCGTCTATATTATCTGCTATTACGGCGGTTCGCACAAAACACGACCTCAACAATAGAACCTGGTACCAAGCAACAGCTTGTGAATACGACTGACTCTGTGGAAAGTGGAAACTCCCACTCCCACTTGTTGGTCCGTCCGATCTTTCGAGCACTTCACCCAGGTTCCGCTTTAACATATGCCAGTAGTTTTTAGATAGATCGTATGTGCCATACTTCCACGTTAGACTGCCCGTCTCCTCGGTATTTGGCTAAGGGTAAGCGTATCGTGCGGACTATCAAGGTACTACGCCCCTCCTTCCCTCCCTCCCTCTCCCCCTCTCTCCCTTTCCCCCCCTTCAAGGGGGGGAGGAGGAGGAGGAGGAGGAGGAGGAGGAAGAGACGCTCCAAACCACGGCGCGGAACGAGCAGAAGGAAATAAACCAAGAAAAACAAAACAAAAGACATGTAAACAAAGGAAACAAGAGAAACAAAAATATTTCGACGACGATAAACAAGGTGGTCAAGGCGGAGCACTCGATTTTCGAACGAAATTCCCGGACTTATTACTCGCACGCCGAACCCGCAATGGCACACTTGTTCCTGTTTATATTCGTTTTCCATTTGGGTTTCGGTGTTGGGTTTCGAGAGATAACAGCGACGGAAGGCAAATACACAGCATAAAAAAACAAGCACGCCACCGATGTAGATCTAGTATACGGCAATGGGTCTATATGACGGTATGTAAATAGGATTGGAGTTAAGGTCAGGGTAGAGTTTCGGATTTGAGAGCAGTCGGGGCGGCAGAACGAGCTTGACGCGTGAGCGCTGCTTGCTAACGGGCTCCCCCCGCTCAGAAAACTCGCCGCATAGATCAGAATACCGCTCATCAGAAGAGAATAGAGAGTTAGCGAGAGATATCGAACGACAATCGAGTTTGATGCGATTTTTGTTTCATTTTATTGTGATATTAAACAGCGATTTACCGTTAAATCGTGGTGACCAGCATATGCGTCCTTCACGAGAAAAGCATGTGCAACATATTTGACCGACGTGTCAAGCAGCTTGCAACATTTTAATCATGCGCCCGAAAAAATGTTTTGTTTGTTCGTCACCAGCAGACATCGCGGTTGCATCCCGATGTGGTCGTGATATCAAAAGTTACCCGTAGAACATTGATCACCGGCCGGTAACCTTCATGAGAACAGGATATACAACACGTACCCCCGACGTGTCACGCAGCTTGCAAAGTTGAGCGTCTGACCATAAGAGTGGCTGTTTTTACTATTACGGAGGACCATAGTAAATAGGACCAAATATTGTTAGCAAAAATAGGGAAATACTATAGATTTTGGTGTCTACAGTAGGTTCTATTGTATCTACAGTAGGTCCTATTAACAATACTGTACGCACTATTAATAGCATTCAACGCCTTACTGTATATATACGGCCCAACAGTAACGCTCACCACCATGCTGTAAGAAATAACATTCAACGCCATAGGACTATTAATAGAGCACCTTTAGCTTCGCTGCAGTACGGTGCAAAGCTACTCAATATATAAACAGGCCAAAGCTACACCTGGGGTTCAGCAAAAAAAGAAACTACCTGGACAAGGGGGGGAGGGCACAACAACCGAACGCCACACATGGAGGCCGGCGTATTTTTAACGCGCGCCAGGTCTTAAGGCGTAAACCACAGCTGGAACAGTTCCATAACGCAAAAAAAAAAGTACAGCAACCGAACGGAGCACCTTGAAGCCTGAGTAACGCCCGAAGGACGCAACGTCGACCCCCATGAGCTTGAGCTTGGTGGACATGTCGGCGCCAGTGAAGGCCTGGTCTTCTCCCGTCATCGTCTTCGCCACGGCCTCAGCCATCTCGTACCCGGGGGCCACCAGCCCGTAGATCATGCCCCTGCTCGTTATTTGGAAATACATTAATATCGTATATTGTCGGTAATCTACGATTGGCGAGTTCTTGGCTTTATGAAGAAAACAGAACACAAACAACTTATTATGCAACCAAGGGTCCAAAATCAAACATTCCTTCAGCAGTACCCTGGTACGTGTTGTACGCAGTACTACGTACTGTAGTCTAATCATTGTCCGTAATCTACAACTACGAGTTTTTGGCTTTATGATGAAAATAAGAGTAGTGCTTGTGTAATCATGGGTCCAAAATCCGAAATTACTACCGCAGTACCAGGTACGTGCAAGTGTCACGAGCTACTATGCTGCCCCTTTCGTGTGGTCGATGCGAGCACTGGCACTGTTTCTTTGTTAGTCTGTTTGTTCACCCTTGCAGAGAGACCTCTCTCCGGTCGTTAGTCTAGTAGTCTATTACCTGGTATCAATATTACTGTTACTATTACTATTAATAGTAGTTTTAGTAAGAGTTACTTCCTTCCGAGTATAAGTATTCAACAGTTAGATTACTTACGAGAGCGTCTTTTTTTGTTGAGAGTTGTTCACCCGTGAAGGGCGACCTCTCCGATGGTTACTTGGATAGTTGGATGTCTATTACCAGAAGTATTTTGAAGCTATTTTTAATACCAGGTAGCTATATACTTTGTTGGCACCCACCTTGTGCTTGTTTGTTGTTACCGAGTACACACTAAAAGTTGGTTGGTTGCTTTAACTGGTTATTCTAGTTATTAATTTATTTGTTTGCTTGTTTGCTTGCTGGAATTTTGTTTTTGGCAGTTGCTCACCCGTGAAGGGCGACCTCTCCGATGGCGTAGATGTCCTCGTCGTTGGTCCGCAGCAGGTCGTCCACGATCACGCCCCCCCTCTCGTGCACCTCGATGCCCGACGCACGCGCGATCTCGTCGCGAGGCCTGCCACATAAACAACACACCATAATAGAAACACACAGCACTATTGACATACGAGTAACCACATCATAAACACACCAGCACATCATATTGACACAACTATTTTCACACACCTATCTCAACATACTTTTTTTCACACACCAAAACGAACATACCTTGTTCACACACCAAAAATCACGTACCATTTCCACACACCAAAATAGACATACCAAATTTAGCATGACATTTTTACACACCTTTATTAAGATACCTTTTTTCACGCACCAAAACGAACATACCCTTTTTCACACATCAAAATTCACGTCCCATTTTCACCCCCCAAAATTGACATACCATTTTCACATACCTAAAAGATCATAACATTTTTACATGACCAAAATTAGCACCCCATTTTCATGCACCAAAATCAGCATACCATCTTCACACACCAAAATCAACATACCTTTTATCACACACCAAAAACAACATACTGGTAACATTTTCACACACCAAAATGACCATACCATTTTCACATACCAAAATGATCATACCGTTTTCACATACCAAATTCGCACACCATTTTCATGCACCAAAATGAACATACCATCTTCATACACCAAAATCAACGTACCATTTTCAAGCACCAAAGTTAACACACCATGTTTACACACAATCTTCATACTTACAACTACTCAAGCAACGCTGGAGAATTCCCGGCAACGATTCACAACGCTCCATTTGCAAAGCTTTTGTACGTATGATAGATACCACCCCACTCAAATGTCTTATCATATCGCGTCAGGAATTACAGCATGAAACCGTCAACACCTTGGGGGCAATTTATAGACTCACACCATTAACACGTTACGGCGCTGCAGAATAGTATTATACTAATAGATTATTAACCCAGTCATATGAGCAAACACACAACATGATATTATACCTGGAGATTAAAACCCCATATTTTCTATAAATATACTTCGTACCTGGTAGACCTGTCCGAAGTACTCGTAAAGGAACGCAGTACCTCTCGTATTCTCTTATCTAGTCAGATGAGATTGGTTTCGACAGCAAAATACTTCATACGCAAGATGGGATAGTATAGCTCCGCGCTACAAGTCTGTCTACGAAGTATACCACAGTTACTACCGATATATAATACCATATTTCGTAGTAACTGTCGTGAACTGGTCGCCCGGCTTGGATCTCCGGCTTCAGGCATTCTATACGTAGGGTCTACGGCTCAAAATGGGGTTAGGGCTAATTTAGGCGGCCGTGTAGACTTAAACCCCGCTTGGCTCATAAAATATACCAGTAATTACATACTTCTGTGGATACCGGGTCCTGTCCCCCAGATCGTACCGCCTCATTATCACTATCGCTATAATCCTTCAAGGTCATCCTGGCTTCTCCGGGCGCTTCTGACCCCGAGAGTGGGGTAACTAATACCTGGTACCTGGTAGCACCCAACCAACCGCACGTCGGTGTGTCTGTCTCCACACACAATCTGAACAAAGAGATCTACCTGCTGCGGTATCAAAATCTGAAAAATAGTCGCTCACCGGATGCCAGCGGAAACGACCACCATGCCAACGTCCAGGTCATCCCAGCCCTCGTTAGAGAAGGCCATTCCGGAAACCTTTTCGTCTCCCAAGAAGTCTGTGACACGAGCATCGCAGTGGATCTTCAGACCCAGGTCTTCGATCATGCCTCCCAGGATAGCGTGCCCCGCGTCATCGATCTGTCGCGGCAAAAACAGGGGTAGCAATCTTAACAATAATGGTAGTAGTAGTGGTAGTAGTGGTGGTAGTAGCAGTAGTAGTAGTAGTAGTAGTAGTAGTAGTAGTAGTAGTAGTAGCAGCAGTATTAATAGTAGTAGTAGTAGTAGTAGTAGTAGTAGTAGTAGTAGTAGCAGTAGCAGTAGTAGTAGTAGTAGCAGAAGTAGTAGTAGTAGTAGTAGTAGTAGTAGTAGTAGTAGTAGTAGTAGTAGTAGTAGTAGTAAGAGCAGCAGCACATGAGGATGATATGGTTCTTGCACAATAAATAGGATCTATATGATCTACAGTAGATATGATCTAGATCTTAAAGCATTGCCGCAACACCTATGTCACGATATCTTTCGCACAACATCTCATAACGGCAACTATAGGATCTCATAGTGAAAGCATGGCATCGACATCCAACACCTCCCACAATCTCGCGGCACGGACCCGACCACGTATAAGGAAGTTAAGCTCTCGCACGACATATAATAGCGGCAAGTTATTGGATCTAGACCATCTGTCTGACTTGTGAAAGCACTGCATCAACACCCAACACCTCCCACAATATATCTCGGCACCTACAAGCATACCTGGCCGCGCATGAGGATGACACGACCCTTGCGCATCAAATATGATCTAGATGAACTTGACGAACTTCGCAGATGATCTAATTGATCTACTACCACAGCAGATGATCTAGCTATTCCTAGATGATAAATTGCTGTAGATCTTAATCTGTCCGGTGCATGTTAGCATTGCGCCAACATCCAACACCTACCACAAACTGGCGGCACAGACCTGACAACACACAATACATGAGAATGATACGGTCCTTGCAGAACACACAGGACCTAGATTTTTCAGATGATCTAGATGATTCAGATGATCTAGATGACTCAGATAATCTAGATAATTCAGATGATCTAGATGATTCAGATGATCTATTAATAGATAATTCAGATGATTCAGATGAACTATATGATCCAGATGATCTAGATGATCAAGATGACCTACAGCGTGATCTGTGACGGCACCGACCTGACGACACATGAGGATGGGGGCGTACTCGATGATGTGCGTCTCCATGCCGAGGTCGTACATGGCCTTAGCCGCCTCCAGCCCCAGCAGCCCTCCTCCGATCACCGCCGCCGCCTTCACGTTGTTCTCTTTCTGGTACGCGATCATGTTCTGTTCATACAGGCCAAACGCGACAAAAACAAAAAAGCAAAAAAAAACACACACACACAGCAGGGACGATATCGAAACTGTTTCATAATGTTCGGGGCACCCGGGTAACCTACCAACGGGTATATATACTCTACACGCCTTCACGTTGTTCTCCTTCCGATACACCATCATGTTCTGAAAATATATCGTACACTCGTACATAGGCCAGACGCAAAAACCACACACACAGACAGAGAGAAGGAACGATATCGAAACTGTTTCATCATGTTCGGGGCGCCCGCGGGGAACCTACCAACGGGTATATATATATATATATTATGCACGTTCACGTTGTTCTCCTTCTGATACGCGATCATAAACTGAACCAGTAAGGCGCCCAGCCGCAGACAGTACAGCAGCAGTAGTGAGATAGGCACACAAACCCTTACGCTTTTGTTTCAAAATGGAGGTTCTCCTTCTGATATCATATCATTCGCGCTTTTGTTTCATGATGGAGGTTCTCCTCCTGATAGGCGATTATTCTGTTCTGTCCATAGGCCAAAGGCAAAACAAAAACACGGCCCTCTTCGGCAAGATTCCAGTGGGTCTCGGGGGAATCGCGGTAACCACTACAGAGCTACCAATGAGGAATAAACAATGGCCAAATAACCATAAGAAATACCAAACCACGGCGAATCGAATGACGGTGTTACACTTTTTTACGAAGTAGGAACCGGCGGTACGGTCACGGGAATTTTACCACGGGAATTCGCGATTCCAACTGTCCTCGGGAACTTTCCCGAGGAGAAGGGCCCTGAAAAAAACATCAGGAGCGATATCGAAACTGTTTGATCATGTTCTGTTTAGAAGCACAAGGCAAAACAACAGCAGGAACGATCTCGAAACTGTTCGATCATGTTCTGCTTATAACCCACAGGCAAAAAAAACAGCAGCAGGAACAATCTCGAAACTGTTCGATCGTCTTCTGTTTCAAGGCCAAGGGCAAAAAAAATATAGGAAAAACAGTAGGAACGATGTCGCAACTGTTCAACTGTTCAAACCTGCGTTTGGTAAGGTATCGTATCGTATCATACGATCATATATCATCATATACGAGCAGGTTCAAGCTAAAAACCCGAAATCCTCTCCCCCACGAATGCCGCTTGCGATAGGAACCGCGGTACTGTCACGGGAATTTTACCACGGGAATTCGAGATTCCAACTATCCTCGGGAACTTTCCCGATGAAAGACCTGAAAAAAAACAGCATGGAGCGATATCGAAATGTTCTGCTTCTAAGCCAAAGGCAAAACAACAGCAGGAACGATCTCGAAACTGTTCGATCATGTTCTGTTTATAACCCACAGGCAAAAAAATTAAAAAAATAAAACAGCAGGAACAATCTCGAAACTGTTCGATCGTCTTCTGTTTCACGGCCAAAGGCAAAAAAAAAACAAGAAAAACTGTAGGAACGATATCGCAACTGTTGAACCGTTCAAACCTGCGTTTGGTAAGGTATCGTATCGTATCATATTATACGATCATATATCCCCACATACGAGCTGGTTCAAGCTAAAAACCAGAAATCCTCTCCCCCGCGAATGCCGCTTGCAATATCATACTATTAATATTATACTACCTCGAATATTGCATTTTACTTCGTATCATACTGACCCCCATGAACAGTGGAAGACCGTGACATGGCCACTTTGTTTGTGTTTAGGACCTACTGCAGTGCTGGCGCTAGCGGCGGAAATGTATCCCGGCCAACCACAGGCCTTCAAAACGGTCAAGAATGGTCAGGCGTTTCCGTAGGAAGATACCTTTTAATTTTATTTTGTGGCCGAGACGGTTCCAGGTAAAAAACCCGAAACCCAAATTTCAAGTTTCCCAAAAATCTCAAAGAATGAACAATCAGGCAAACAAAAAAAAACAAAAACGACGGGTACACTATACCAGTACCATATACTCGTACACCAATAGGGTATGGTATATTACCGCCCCCAGCTGCCTAAACGTTGTTATCCTTCTGGTACACTTCGAAGTAACTACGCAATGAATCATGTTCTGTTCATAGGCCGAAGGCAGAAGCAGTAGAGCGTAAGGCTGTCAGTTGGCATGACTACGTCGGCGACTTGTTATTATTAATAGTGCTATTGGTGCACACTAGCTTTCACTGATGTTAGTGTGCACTAGTTATTTGTGTTGCTAGTTAGTGTACACTAGTGACTACAGTAGTGCTATCAGTGTAGACTAGTTGGCTAGGCAGCACAGCAGTTATTATTAGTCGCGTGGGACTAGTGACTACTTGTCCTCACATATATAAAGCCGTCATTCCTCTACGAGTATGAAGTATATTTTAATGTTGCAACATTTCGTCGTCGCTTTAGCTCGTATATAGTTCGGGATCAACGAGGCCTCTCCGCTGAGATCAGCCGGAGACTTTCACCTAGGGCTACTATGATACCTCCGCGTTGGTTCCCCGGCAGTCGACGCGGCACCCAACAACCAACAACAGCCAGAAGCACTGTTGTCAGTGCCCGTCCTGACTCTTCATCCTAAAGAGACACTTACAAGTAGTACATACACTATTACCGTGAGTTATACCGCGGTTCCTACTTCGTAAAACACACACACACCGTCATTCGATTCGCCGTGGTTTTGTCTTTCTCAAGATGTTTTTGCCATTGTTTATTCCTCATTCGTAACTCTGTTACGGTAGATTCAGCGCGATCCCGCGGTTCCGCGGGAGTAATCCCGAGGAAAGCCCTGCCCATTTTAATACAGTAAATAAATGTTTTGGTGTATATATATATTTCCCCGTACAACCAGGAGGCTTTCTCCAACACCGGGGAAACACTTGTTGCGTCCCCGCTTTTTGGTTCCATGATTACTACAGTAAAACATTTGGTCTTGATTACTATGTTCCCCCGTAATACTACACTATTAAATACCTGGTATTAATAGTGTTAAATAGTAGTGTCTCCACGGGAAACGTAAGGATCGTTAGGTATCCACATACTTGTATTACGAGTATATTAATACCTGGTATACGTTTACAAATAACGTGGTCATAGACGACGAAACCGAAAACCAGTAGAAGAGTGACGACCAAGACACTCGTTTTGCGTTGCCACACCTTTGTTTCCGAGCGGGAGGTCTAGCCAAGACGGGCTGGGAAATTTCTCGGAAAATGAAGATGTAATGAGGAGCTCTATGCAACAGCAGTATTAACCCCTTTAGAGCCGGAAACGGTTTTTGGAGACAAAACTGCTTGGAAATAGTGTGGGATACTTTTTGGGGGAGTAAAAGGGTTAAGAGTGTGGACCATTCATCGACCATATTCTCGAAGATTAGGCCAAAAACAAAAACGGGTCGAATGTTGTGCTGATCTCCAAGTCGCCGATGACGCCAAAAACACCGACCGAGGGCAGAAAAACATCGAACGAGAAAGGATAAAAATACCCACCAGCGACAGAAAAAAAACGGCTGACCAAGGGAAGATACAGATCAACCACTGAAAAACAGCGGCCAGTGGCATCAAAACTGGTCAACAAATAAAGTTGTGCTGACCTCCAAGTCGTCGATGGTGCGGTAGACGAAGACTCCCTTCTTGTCGACGCCGGGGGTTGGCGGCACGAACGGGTAGGACCCTGTTGCCAACACCGCCTTGTCGTACTTGATCTCCTGCCGCCCGGTACAGTCATGCAGTTTGTTTAAATCATTAATGCAGAAAAAAAAAACATCCTACCTGGTATCCTTCATGAATTCAAACAATCATTCGATGCTTCAAATAATCATTCACTAATCCGAACATATTAAAATAAAGCATCCGACCGTTCATTCAATCCTTGAATAATTAATGCAGATGCGTTCAATAAATTATCCACGCCGGGTACATGGGGCGGACGCTACGGAACCGTTACAGCCTACCAATATACCAATAGCCAATAGCCAATTGCAATAACAGGCACAGGAACCACAGTAGTATCTCGCATAGATGGACTATCACGCATAGGCGACAACTCAACAACCCAAAAGCATCGTGGTCGTCATCGACAAGCCATCGTCGGTTCCAACATGGAAACATCGAACTATCGTACCAAGGCATTAAAATATACCGTAAAAAATATGGTATGTTTGTCTCTCTGTCTCCATCGCCACCCCCCTCCCCCCCCCTCAGCTATCCCTCCCACCCCCCCCCTGCTCCCTCCCCCAACCCCCCCACACACCCCGTCCCCCAAACGTTTGGTGCACTAGATAGTTGCCAGAAATCTATCGCTATCTTAGGAGATAGATGGTGGCCACAGGCGGCAAAACAGGAAGGGGATAGGATTGTAATATATGGAAACAACGTAATGAGCGCCCAACTGTTGGAGGTGTCTCTATTAGGAGTATGAACGGTGCTCCGTCTCGAAAGGGATGCGTGGTCAATGGTCAAATGACTAAGGCAAGCAACAAATGAGTACGCCCCC